>JADNYV010000068.1:0-171104 GCA_015501055.1 Mucidula mucida | reverse complement strand
CGCGTCGTCGCATTGTTTTGCCAGAATTGGAATCTGGGTAAATGCTCATCTCCGTGCTCCGCAGGCCGTCTTCACGGTTCTTGCAGTGAGTGCGGAGGAAAGCACACAGCCAAGAGCCAACCAGCCTGCCTCATCCTCCCTCGAAGCCAAACGAGCAGTCGCTCGTTCAGGAGCGAGTTCAGGCCCGCTGATGAAGCCTAAGTCGTTGAAGCGTGAATCAGACGCTGTACCACCACCACCACGCTTTAAGCGTGGTTATGTATTTACTACCAATGTACTATCAGAATCTAAAACGCCTTCGAGCATCTCTTCCACTTACATTGCTCCTCCGCTTCCTTTACCTCCTCAGCAAATTCTCAATGACTCCTCCATCCAGCAGTCTCTTGCTGCAGTAGCTGACTACATCAAGGTCAGCACACCTATCGACATTGACCGCTTTGAGCGGCTTCTTGCCAAACATCCCAATCAGCCCTTTGTGAGCTCTATCATCCGCTCACTCCGTGAAGGGTTCTGGCCTTTACACGATGGTCAGTGGGAAGCGCACCTCAGAGACAAGATTAGAGACAACTACTCTACTGAGGAGTGCGATCTTGTTGAGCTGCGCAAACAGCGAGATCAAGAAGTTGCTGCTGGCCGCTGGTCCCCTGCGCTTCCAGAAGGCTTTAAGCTCTTGCCTGGAATGCATCTGTCACCCATGTTTGTGGTCTGGCAGAAGGGTAAACCACGCGTCGTCATGGACCATACAGGCAATGGTCTCAATGACGGCATTGCCAGAGCTGATGCCAAAGTCAAGTACGACGATATGCACTCCTTTGGGCAGGTACTGCATGACGTCCTACAAGCTCATCCTCACGAGGAGATCCTGCTTTTCAAGAGCGACATCTCTAAAGCGTTCCTCAATCTCCCCGTTCATCCCATTTGGCAGCTACAACAAGTTGTCATTGTCGACGGCCGCTATCACATTGTGCGCTGTCTCATCTTTGGCAGTCGTGCATCACCATACTGCTGGTGTTTGTTCTCTGGCCTGGTTAACTGGGTTGCTTGGGAGCTAGATATACCAGATCTGCACGACTACATGGATGACTACTATGGCTGGGACACCAATCACAATCTGGTGTTCTTTCATGGACAGCGACGTCCCCGACGTCAAGTCCAGCTTCTCCTTCTGTGGGACTCTTTGGGCATCCCATACGAAGATAAGAAGCAGGAACACGGTCCTCAGCTAAAAATCATTGGTTTCTGGTTAGACACTGTTCACGGGTCTATCTCTCTCTCACCAGACTCCATTGCGGACATGATCACCACGTCGTTCTTGTCCCAGCAAAAGCCTGTACTCAAGGAGTGGCAGTCCTTGGGTGGGTATCTCAACTGGGCTCTTAATGTGCTGCCTTGGGCACGGCCAGCACTTACAGAGCTCTACCGCAAGATGAGCGGTAAAACACTGCAGTACAAAGGCATTCCATTGAACGTTGAGGTTAGAGCAGATCTCACTTGGTTTGTCAATGCATTACAACACTGCATCGGAGTGCGCTTTGTGAATGCGCAGGCATGGGATGACTCTGAGGCTGATATGGTCTATTGGACAGATGCGAGTAATCTGGGCCCGCTTTCGTCTATGCTGGGAATGGCTTTAGCTATCAACTCCGAACCATCACCGGAGTTGACACCTTCTTTAGGGAGCTTGTAGCTATTCTTTGCGCTGTTCATGATGCTGCCTCTCATCCCTCTCCGCCTCGCAGGCTGTTAATCCATTCTGACAGTCTGGACTCCGTCTCAGTGTTTAACACTTTGGCTGCTTCACAGTCAAGTCACAATGCTGTTCTGCTTGCCATTGCTGATATTGTCCTGCGCACCGGCATTGATGTTCGTGTGCGGCACATCCGCGGGGTTGACAACGTGATGGCAGACATGTTGTCCCGCTTACTGTTCTCTGACTTTCAGAAACAGTTCCCCTCCTACCGCGTCCGCACTATGGAGCCACCTCGTGAGCTCCTACCGGCGCGATGGAGAGAGTGCTTTTAGAGGCATTGGGCGAGGGCGGACAGCCTCGTCACCCTCGCCCACCTATGGACTTGCAGAAACTAGATGAACTCGTCTTGTATCTGCAGGCCCACGCTATCGAGACCTCTACGCGTATCAACTACTCTACTGGGGCTAGAGATTACGCCCGCTTCTGTAAAGCACACAATCTGTCTCTGGATCCTACTCCGGAGACTCTAGCACGTTACATTGCATACACGTCCCAATTCATTGGCTCTGCTCCTAAATACTTAACCGGGGCGAAGCACTTCCTCAATGACCTTTATCCTCACTTTGGTGACGCTCGTGCTTCAGCGCTTGTTCAAGCCGCTATCCGTGGGTCAAAGAAGGTCCGGGCAGATCCTATAGCTAGGAAGCCCCCTCTTCGACTTCATCACCTTCAGCTCTTTGTGGACGTCGCAAACCAGACCCACAAGTATGATGACTTTCTCTTTGCTACAATCATGTCATGCGGCTTCTATGCTGTTCACCGGATGGGAGAGCTGGTGCAGCCTAATCAGAAGAAGCTACGTGATTGGAAGAAGATCATCAAGCGTGCCAGCCTCACATTTGAGACTGGGTATGCAGGCTATCGCTTGCCTTACCATAAGAGCGATCCCTTCTATCAGGGCACTGACATACTGTTTACCTCTCAGACTGTGGCTGATCCTATCACCCTTCTGAAGCAGTATGTCCACCGCAGAGACAAGCTGCATGGTGCTCGAGCGGCTCTCTTCATACGTGAAGATGGCATTGTACCAACTAGATCCTGGTTTGAGTCCAAGTTCTTTGCGCTGGTGAGCAAAGACTTTGGTGGTCACTCGGTTCGTTCTGGGGGTATAACACACTATGCATCCCTTGGACTCTCTGAGACCATACTCCAAGCCCTAGGCCGTTGGTCATCCTCTGCGTGGAAGATCTATATACGTGACCATCCTGCAGTACGTGCCGCTCAGCAGCTAGCAGTTCAAAATAAAACCTCTACTTAAAAACCTCCCTCATCTTGCGTTTCGTAAACATCCTTTTGCACCTCCATCCACCCCTCCACTACACACACACACATAGCATAGTAGGCACTTTACGATACGCTGAATTGATGGGGCCCTCGGGGTCCAGTTTTGACCTAACCTTGTGTGATCTAACAAGCATAGGTCATGTAAAGCGGATTCCGAGGGTAGGGAGCGTTTTCAGAGGCCTCTGCACACTCCACACCCCACCTTACCCCTTTACCCAACTTCCTACTCAAGGGAGTTCAATGAGACAGCTTAAATCAAGTCAAACACTCATTTCACTCTAAAGCTGTATCATGTTCGCTCTCTGCTGCTCCTACTGCAGCCAGCCCACTCTCTGGGCTCTTCCTGGACTTACCCAGCCTGTGTCTGGTGTTGTAGTAACAACAGAGGCCACTCACAGGGCGCCCTGGGAGGTTTAAGCAAGAGCTCACACACTCTGCCTCTTTGTCTCTTACCATCATCATCTCACAGAGACAAGCAGTTTGTGATTCCTCCAGTCCTCTTGCTCAGGACTGATGCCATACACCTCTAGAGCACTGTCTGAAGCCGCCTACCCAGCCCAAAACCAGTCCAGACAGGTCCAAAGTGCCCATTTTGAGGGAATTCGCACTTTTGCTCTCCCAGGCAAGCACCACTCGCTCTACTCGGTCCTCCTGCTCAGGACTGATGTACTGGCACCCTAGAACCCTATTGGAAGTGTCCGCTCCGGCCCCAGAGCGCTAGCGCTCCCGCTGCTCTCCCTGCTTCCAGTATGTGCCAATGTCTCACATCCAGCTCTTCAGAGCTGATGCCCATTTTGTGCCCAGATACCCATTCCTTTCCAAAGGACTCCTTCTCAAGGACATTCTGTGGGCTATCTGGTCACAGGTGCGCTCTCTGCACCCTCTCACTCCCCTCCAGCTAACCTGTGTTATCTGGTCACAGTTAGCTCCGCATTTTTGCTCCCCTCCCACCTCTCCCTCAGTAGATACATCTTCATGTATTAAGTATGTACACTTCATGTACAGGCACTTTACGATACGCTGAATTGATGGGGCCCTCGGGGTCCAGTTTTGACCTAACCTTGTGTGATCTAACAAGCATAGGTGAGAAGGACATAGACGCTATCATCAATGCGTGTCAGATGCAGTCACTCCATGATCCATTTGCGCGCTCCTTCTGGCGCTCCATTGTGCTGGAGCAGTATGTGGATTTTGAGAAGCTCTTTGCCTCCATTCACTCTGGCACAAATCAGCAGGAGGACACCAAGGACTTTGCCGGTGGCTACGTCATCATGCGCAAGGACCAGTCCACTGCTCGCCGCACCCTCACCCAAGAGTCCGAGTGGACACGCGTCTTCGATGCGTATGCCACCGGTGTTGGGCTCATCTACCCTCACCGCAAGGACGAACTCCGGGGTTACCGCGCGCTCATCATTGAGCTGTTTCGCGCTACACCCTCGAATCCAGTGTTCCCTATTCGCTGTGATAAGGAGACTCGCATTCGCTATGCTAACTCTCCTTTCCATCTCGATGATCGCACTGCGCTCCAGCTTCCTCTTCTCTCTGAGATGTTGCGCACCTCTGAGGGAGCAAATCCTCGCAAGCGGTCCTCTGACTCTGGCAGCTCACAGTCTGCGACGCGTCGTCCATTGTTTGCCAGAATTGGAATCTGGGTAAATGCTCATCTCCGTGCTCCGCAGGCCGTCTTCACGGTTCTTGCAGTGAGTGCGGAGGAAAGCACACAGCCAAGAGCCAACCAGCCTGCCTCATCCTCCTCGAAGCCAAACGAGCAGTCGCTCGTTCAGGAGCGAGTTCAGGCTCCGCTGATGAAGCCTAAGTCGTTGAAGCGTGAATCAGACGCTGTACCACCACCACCACGCTTTAAGCGTGGTTATGTATTTACTACCAATGTACTATCAGAATCTAAAACGCCTTCGAGCATCTCTTCCACTTACATTGCTCCTCCGCTTCCTTTACCTCCTCAGCAAATTCTCAATGACTCCTCCATCCAGCAGTCTCTTGCTGCAGTAGCTGACTACATCAAGGTCAGCACACCTATCGACATTGACCGCTTTGAGCGGCTTCTTGCCAAACATCCCAATCAGCCCTTTGTGAGCTCTATCATCCGCTCACTCCGTGAAGGGTTCTGGCCTTTACACGATGGTCAGTGGGAAGCGCACCTCAGAGACAAGATTAGAGACAACTACTCTACTGAGGAGTGCGATCTTGTTGAGCTGCGCAAACAGCGAGATCAAGAAGTTGCTGCTGGCCGCTGGTCCCCTGCGCTTCCAGAAGGCTTTAAGCTCTTGCCTGGAATGCATCTGTCACCCATGTTTGTGGTCTGGCAGAAGGGTAAACCACGCGTCGTCATGGACCATACAGGCAATGGTCTCAATGACGGCATTGCCAGAGCTGATGCCAAAGTCAAGTACGACGATATGCACTCCTTTGGGCAGGTACTGCATGACGTCCTACAAGCTCATCCTCACGAGGAGATCCTGCTTTTCAAGAGCGACATCTCTAAAGCGTTCCTCAATCTCCCCGTTCATCCCATTTGGCAGCTACAACAAGTTGTCATTGTCGACGGCCGCTATCACATTGTGCGCCGTCTCATCTTTGGCAGTCGTGCATCACCATACTGCTGGTGTTTGTTCTCTGGCCTGGTTAACTGGGTTGCTTGGGAGCTAGATATACCAGATCTGCACGACTACATGGATGACTACTATGGCTGGGACACCAATCACAATCTGGTGTTCTTTCATGGACAGCGACGTCCCCGACGTCAAGTCCAGCTTCTCCTTCTGTGGGACTCTTTGGGCATCCCATACGAAGATAAGAAGCAGGAACACGGTCCTCAGCTAAAAATCATTGGTTTCTGGTTAGACACTGTTCACGGGTCTATCTCTCTCTCACCAGACTCCATTGCGGACATGATCACCACGTCGTTCTTGTCCCAGCAAAAGCCTGTACTCAAGGAGTGGCAGTCCTTGGGTGGGTATCTCAACTGGGCTCTTAATGTGCTGCCTTGGGCACGGCCAGCACTTACAGAGCTCTACCGCAAGATGAGCGGTAAAACACTGCAGTACAAAGGCATTCCATTGAACGTTGAGGTTAGAGCAGATCTCACTTGGTTTGTCAATGCATTACAACACTGCATCGGAGTGCGCTTTGTGAATGCGCAGGCATGGGATGACTCTGAGGCTGATATGGTCTATTGGACAGATGCGAGTAATCTGGGCCTCGCTTTCGTCTATGCTGGGAATGGCTTTAGCTATCAACTCCGAACCATCACCGGAGTTGACACCTTCTTTAGGGAGCTTGTAGCTATTCTTTGCGCTGTTCATGATGCTGCCTCTCATCCCTCTCCGCCTCGCAGGCTGTTAATCCATTCTGACAGTCTGGACTCCGTCTCAGTGTTTAACACTTTGGCTGCTTCACAGTCAAGTCACAATGCTGTTCTGCTTGCCATTGCTGATATTGTCCTGCGCACCGGCATTGATGTTCGTGTGCGGCACATCCGCGGGGTTGACAACGTGATGGCAGACATGTTGTCCCGCTTACTGTTCTCTGACTTTCAGAAACAGTTCCCCTCCTACCGCGTCCGCACTATGGAGCCACCTCGTGAGCTCCTACCGGCGCGATGGAGAGAGTGCTTTTAGAGGCATTGGGCGAGGGCGGACAGCCTCGTCACCCTCGCCCACCTATGGACTTGCAGAAACTAGATGAACTCGTCTTGTATCTGCAGGCCCACGCTATCGAGACCTCTACGCGTATCAACTACTCTACTGGGGCTAGAGATTACGCCCGCTTCTGTAAAGCACACAATCTGTCTCTGGATCCTACTCCGGAGACTCTAGCACGTTACATTGCATACACGTCCCAATTCATTGGCTCTGCTCCTAAATACTTAACCGGGGCGAAGCACTTCCTCAATGACCTTTATCCTCACTTTGGTGACGCTCGTGCTTCAGCGCTTGTTCAAGCCGCTATCCGTGGGTCAAAGAAGGTCCGGGCAGATCCTATAGCTAGGAAGCCCCCTCTTCGACTTCATCACCTTCAGCTCTTTGTGGACGTCGCAAACCAGACCCACAAGTATGATGACTTTCTCTTTGCTACAATCATGTCATGCGGCTTCTATGCTGTTCACCGGATGGGAGAGCTGGTGCAGCCTAATCAGAAGAAGCTACGTGATTGGAAGAAGATCATCAAGCGTGCCAGCCTCACATTTGAGACTGGGTATGCAGGCTATCGCTTGCCTTACCATAAGAGCGATCCCTTCTATCAGGGCACTGACATACTGTTTACCTCTCAGACTGTGGCTGATCCTATCACCCTTCTGAAGCAGTATGTCCACCGCAGAGACAAGCTGCATGGTGCTCGAGCGGCTCTCTTCATACGTGAAGATGGCATTGTACCAACTAGATCCTGGTTTGAGTCCAAGTTCTTTGCGCTGGTGAGCAAAGACTTTGGTGGTCACTCGGTTCGTTCTGGGGGTATAACACACTATGCATCCCTTGGACTCTCTGAGACCATACTCCAAGCCCTAGGCCGTTGGTCATCCTCTGCGTGGAAGATCTATATACGTGACCATCCTGCAGTACGTGCCGCTCAGCAGCTAGCAGTTCAAAATAAAACCTCTACTTAAAAACCTCCCTCATCTCGCGTTTCGTAAACATCCTTTTGCACCTCCATCCACCCCTCCACTACACACACACACATAGCATAGTAGGCACTTTACGATACGCTGAATTGATGGGGCCCTCGGGGTCCAGTTTTGACCTAACCTTGTGTGATCTAACAAGCATAGGTCGATGTAAACGCGGATTCCGAGGGTAGGGAGCGTTTTCAGAGGCCTCTGCACACTCCACACCCCACCTTACCCCTTTACCCAACTTCCTACTCAAGAGAGTTCAATGAGACAGCTTAAATCAAGTCAAACACTCATTTCACTCCAAAGCTGGATCATGTTCGCTCTCTGCTGCTCCTACTGCAGCCAGCCCACTCTCTGGCTCTTCCTGGACTTACCCAGCCTGTGTCTGGTGTTGTAGTAACAACAGAGGCCACTCACAGGGCGCCCTGGGAGGTTTAAGCAAGAGTCCACACACTCTGCCTCTTTGTCTCTTACCATCATCATCTCACAGAGACAAGCAGTTTGTGATTCCTCCAGTCCTCTTGCTCAGGACTGATGCCATACACCTCTAGAGCACTGTCTGAAGCCGCCTACCCAGCCCAAAACCAGTCCAGACAGGTCCAAAGTGCCCATTTTGAGGGAATTCGCACTTTTGCTCTCCCAGGCAAGCACCACTCGCTCTACTCGGTCCTCCTGCTCAGGACTGATGTACTGGCACCCTAGAACCCTATTGGAAGTGTCCGCTCCGGCCCCAGAGCGCTAGCGCTCCCGCTGCTCTCCCTGCTTCCAGTATGTGCCAATGTCTCACATCCAGCTCTTCAGAGCTGATGCCCATTTTGTGCCCAGATACCCATTCCTTTCCAAAGGACTCCTTCTCAAGGACATTCTGTGGGCTATCTGGTCACAGGTGCGCTCTCTGCACCCTCTCACTCCCCTCCAGCTAACCTGTGTTATCTGGTCACAGTTAGCTCCGCATTTTTGCGTCCCCTCCCACCTCTCCCTCAGTAGATACATCTTCATGTATTAAGTATGTACACTTCATGTACAGGCACTTTACGATACGCTGAATTGATGGGGCCCTCGGGGTCCAGTTTTGACCTAACCTTGTGTGATCTAACAAGCATAGGTGAGAAGGACATAGACGCTATCATCAATGCGTGTCAGATGCAGTCACTCCATGATCCATTTGCGCGCTCCTTCTGGCGCTCCATTGTGCTGGAGCAGTATGTGGATTTTGAGAAGCTCTTTGCCTCCATTCACTCTGGCACAAATCAGCAGGAGGACACCAAGGACTTTGCCGGTGGCTACGTCATCATGCGCAAGGACCAGTCCACTGCTCGCCGCACCCTCACCCAAGAGTCCGAGTGGACACGCGTCTTCGATGCGTATGCCACCGGTGTTGGGCTCATCTACCCTCACCGCAAGGACGAACTCCGGGGTTACCGCGCGCTCATCATTGAGCTGTTTCGCGCTACACCCTCGAATCCAGTGTTCCCTATTCGCTGTGATAAGGAGACTCGCATTCGCTATGCTAACTCTCCTTTCCATCTCGATGATCGCACTGCGCTCCAGCTTCCTCTTCTCTCTGAGATGTTGCGCACCTCTGAGGGAGCAAATCCTCGCAAGCGGTCCTCTGACTCTGGCAGCTCACAGTCTGCGACGCGTCGTCGCATTGTTTGCCAGAATTGGAATCTGGGTAAATGCTCATCTCCGTGCTCCGCAGGCCGTCTTCACGGTTCTTGCAGTGAGTGCGGAGGAAAGCACACAGCCAAGAGCCAACCAGCCTGCCTCATCCTCCTCGAAGCCAAACGAGCAGTCGCTCGTTCAGGAGCGAGTTCAGGCGGCGCTGATGAAGCCTAAGTCGTTGAAGCGTGAATCAGACGCTGTACCACCACCACCACGCTTTAAGCGTGGTTATGTATTTACTACCAATGTACTATCAGAATCTAAAACGCCTTCGAGCATCTCTTCCACTTACACTGCTCCTCCGCTTCCTTTACCTCCTCAGCAAATTCTCAACGACTCCTCCATCCAGCAGTCTCTTGCTGCAGTAGCTGACTACATCAAGGTCAGCACACCTATCGACATTGACCGCTTTGAGCGGCTTCTTGCCAAACATCCCAATCAGCCCTTTGTGAGCTCTATCATCCGCTCACTCCGTGAAGGGTTCTGGCCTTTACACGATGGTCAGTGGGAAGCGCACCTCAGAGACAAGATTAGAGACAACTACTCTACTGAGGAGTGCGATCTTGTTGAGCTGCGCAAACAGCGAGATCAAGAAGTTGCTGCTGGCCGCTGGTCCCCTGCGCTTCCAGAAGGCTTTAAGCTCTTGCCTGGAATGCACCTGTCACCCATGTTTGTGGTCTGGCAGAAGGGTAAACCACGCGTCGTCATGGACCATACAGGCAATGGTCTCAATGACGGCATTGCCAGAGCTGATGCCAAAGTCAAGTACGACGATATGCACTCCTTTGGGCAGGTACTGCATGACGTCCTACAAGCTCATCCTCACGAGGAGATCCTGCTTTTCAAGAGCGACATCTCTAAAGCGTTCCTCAATCTCCCCGTTCATCCCATTTGGCAGCTACAACAAGTTGTCATTGTCGACGGCCGCTATCACATTGTGCGCCGTCTCATCTTTGGCAGTCGTGCATCACCATACTGCTGGTGTTCGTTCTCTGGCCTGGTTAACTGGGTTGCTTGGGAGCTAGATATACCAGATCTGCACGACTACATGGATGACTACTATGGCTGGGACACCAATCACAATCTGGTGTTCTTTCATGGACAGCGACGTCCCCGACGTCAAGTCCAGCTTCTCCTTCTGTGGGACTCTTTGGGCATCCCATACGAAGATAAGAAGCAGGAACACGGTCCTCAGCTAAAAATCATTGGTTTCTGGTTAGACACTGTTCACGGGTCTATCTCTCTCTCACCAGACTCCATTGCGGACATGATCACCACCATTCAGTCGTTCTTGTCCCAGCAAAAGCCTGTACTCAAGGAGTGGCAGTCCTTGGGTGGGTATCTCAACTGGGCTCTTAATGTGCTGCCTTGGGCACGGCCAGCACTTACAGAGCTCTACCGCAAGATGAGCGGTAAAACACTGCAGTACAAAGGCATTCCATTGAACGTTGAGGTTAGAGCAGATCTCACTTGGTTTGTCAATGCATTACAACACTGCATCGGAGTGCGCTTTGTGAATGCGCAGGCATGGGATGACTCTGAGGCTGATATGGTCTATTGGACAGATGCGAGTAATCTGGGCCTCCGCTTTCGTCTATGCTGGGAATGGCTTTAGCTATCAACTCCGAACCATCACCGGAGTTGACACCTTCTTTAGGGAGCTTGTAGCTATTCTTTGCGCTGTTCATGATGCTGCCTCTCATCCCTCTCCGCCTCGCAGGCTGTTAATCCATTCTGACAGTCTGGACTCCGTCTCAGTGTTTAACACTTTGGCTGCTTCACAGTCAAGTCACAATGCTATTCTGCTTGCCATTGCTGATATTGTCCTGCGCACCGGCATTGATGTTCGTGTGCGGCACATCCGCGGGGTTGACAACGTGATGGCAGACATGTTGTCCCGCTTACTGTTCTCTGACTTTCAGAAACAGTTCCCCTCCTACCGCGTCCGCACTATGGAGCCACCTCGTGAGCTCCTACCGGCACGATGGAGAGAGTGCTTTTAGAGGCATTGGGCGAGGGCGGACAGCCTCGTCACCCTCGCCCACCTATGGACTTGCAGAAACTAGATGAACTCGTCTTGTATCTGCAGGCCCATGCTATCGAGACCTCTACGCGTATCAACTACTCTACTGGGGCTAGAGATTACGCCCGCTTCTGTAAAGCACACAATCTGTCTCTGGATCCTACTCCAGGAGACTCTAGCACGTTACATTGCATACACGTCCCAATTCATTGGCTCTGCTCCTAAATACTTAACCGGGGCGAAGCACTTCCTCAATGACCTTTATCCTCACTTTGGTGACGCTCGTGCTTCAGGGCTTGTTCAAGCCGCTATCCGTGGGTCAAAGAAGGTCCGGGCAGATCCTATAGCTAGGAAGCCCCCTCTTCGACTTCATCACCTTCAGCTCTTTGTGGACGTCGCAATCCAGACCCACAAGTATGATGACTTTCTCTTTGCTACAATCATGTCATGCGGCTTCTATGCTGTTCACCGGATGGGAGAGCTGGTGCAGCCTAATCAGAAGAAGCTACGTGATTGGAAGAAGATCATCAAGCGTGCCAGCCTCACATTTGAGACTGGGTATGCAGGCTATCGCTTGCCTTACCATAAGAGCGATCCCTTCTATCAGGGCACTGACATACTGTTTACCTCTCAGACTGTGGCTGATCCTATCACCCTTCTGAAGCAGTATGTCCACCGCAGAGACAAGCTGCATGGTGCTCGAGCGGCTCTCTTCATACGTGAAGATGGCATTATACCAACTAGATCCTGGTTTGAGTCCAAGTTCTTTGCGCTGGTGAGCAAAGACTTTGGTGGTCACTCGGTTCGTTCTGGGGGTATAACACACTATGCATCCCTTGGACTCTCTGAGACCATACTCCAAGCCCTAGGCCGTTGGTCATCCTCTGCGTGGAAGATCTATATACGTGACCATCCTGCAGTACGTGCCGCTCAGCAGCTAGCAGTTCAAAATAAAACCTCTACTTAAAAACCTCCCTCATCTCGCGTTTCGTAAACATCCTTTTGCACCTCCATCCACCCCTCCACTACACACACACACATAGCATAGTAGGCACTTTACGATACGCTGAATTGATGGGGCCCTCGGGGTCCAGTTTGACCTAACCTTGTGTGATCTAACAAGCATAGGCAAAGGTTAGGTCAAAAACTGGACCCCGGAGGGCCCCATCAATTCAGCGTATCGTAAAGTGCCTGTACATGAAGTGTACATACTTAATACATAAAGATGTATCTACTGAGGGAGAGGTGGGAGGGGACGCAAAAATGCGGAGCTAACTGTGACCAGATAACACAGGTTAGCTGGAGGGGAGTGAGAGGGTGCAGAGAGCGCACCTGTGACCAGATAGCCCACAGAATGTCCTTGAGAAGGAGTCCTTTGGAAAGGAATGGGTATCTGGGCACAAAATGGGCATCAGCTCTGAAGAGCTGGATGTGAGACATTGGCACATACTGGAAGCAGGGAGAGCAGCGGGAGCGCTAGTGCTCTGGGGCCGGAGCGGACACTTCCAATAGGGTTCTAGGGTGCCAGTACATCAGTCCTGAGCAGGAGGACGAGTAGAGCGAGTGGTGCTTGCCTGGGAGAGCAAAAGTGCGAATTCCCTCAAAATGGGCACTTTGGACCTGTCTGGACTGGTTTTGGGCTGGGTAGGCGGCTTCAGACAGTTCTCTAGAGGTGTATGGCATCAGTCCTGAGCAAGAGGACTGGAGGAATCACAAACTGCTTGTCTCTGTGAGATGATGATGGTAAGAGACAAAGAGGCAGAGTGTGTGGACTCTTGCTTAAACCTCCCAGGGCGCCCTGTGAGTGGCCTCTGTTGTTACTACAACACCAGACACAGGCTGGGTAAGTCCAGGAAGAGCCCAGAGAGTGGGCTGGCTGCAGTAGAAAGGAGAGTTGCATAGCGAATGCGAGTCTCCTTATCACAGCGAATAGGGAACGCTGGATTCGAGGGTGTAGCGCGAAACAGCTCAATGATGAGCGCGCGATAACCCCGGAGTTCGTCCTTGCGGTGAGGGTAGATGAGCCCAACACCGGTGGCATACGCATCAAAGACGCGTGTCCACTCGGACTCTTGGGTGAGGGTGCGGCGAGCAGTGGACTGGTCCTTGCGCATGATGACGTAGCCACCGGCAAAGTCCTTGGTGTCCTCCTGCTGATTTGTGCCAGAGTGAATGGAGGCAAAGAGCTTCTCAAAATCCACATACTGCTCCAGCACAATAGAGCGCCAGAAGGAGCGCGCAAATGGATCATGGAGTGACTGCATCTGACACGCATTGATGATAGGTCAATGTCCTTCTCAGTAGTGAGGAGACGTCGAATGCGCTGAGTCTCCTCGATATGAGGAGTGAGGTTGGAGGGAGCTGCAAGCTGCGCAAGATGCGGAGCTGCAGCGAGACTGAAGCAGAGATGCCGGACGGAGTAGACTCTGCTCCAAGGAGCCTAGAGAGCAACGAAGCTGATAACGGACCAGCCACGGGTCCGGCGGCTGAAGTGGGCTGCGCGGCAGGCGCTGTAGCAGCAGCAGCATCGAGCTGCGCCGCGAACGCGGCCCAAGCGGCCTCTTCAACGGCACGTCTTCGCGCCTCTTCATCCAGCTCTCGTTGGAATGTAGCATCGCGCTCAGGAGTCCTATCGTGCTCGGGAGCCTTGTCCGGCTTCTTGCGCTGTTCAATGATTTGGGCGACTTGTTCGATATAGTCGTCCATTTCGCCAGCAGACGCGCCGGTTTTGCGGGCAAGCTGCAAGAACTCGCCTTGGGATTTGATAGACCCATCCGCAAACCGCTTGACAAGGTCCTGAAGCTGCTCAGCGCGCAAGCGAATCGCTTCGCGCTCGTCTGGATCCTGATCATAGGGCGAATGGGGGCGAGGAGGTGAATGATTGCGAGAGATACCATCGAGCTCGTCAACATCAGACATGATCCGCTTCCTGGTTCAGGAACGTTGTCAGCAGAATGTGCACCTACTGCGCAGGCTTCTCGCCTCTTGCTGCCTTTTGGCCAGTCTAACACTCAGAACGCAAATGCCCTCGCAAAGAGAACACCCAGGTTGTAAGCGAATAGAGGGCGCCTGAGCTGGGTACCGACCGATCCTTAACCAAGCCTATCGAACACTCAGAGAGCGAACGTCTTACGGCGCACTCAGAGAGCGAACTCGTCTATCAATCAGCGCCCTGAGATACACTCCTTGGTAGGAGTCAGGCACACGCTGTACAACCGGGTGTTGAACGCGGTCGCAAGCACAGGTTGAGCTGTACCACTGATCGACGATGACAAGGAAGTACAAGGAGGATACCGAGTCCAGGGAGGTATAGCACGCTGAGCGGAGTATTGAGCTCGATAAGCGGTGGTGAGCCGCTTGGAGAGGGATGTGTGGTGTAGCCACAGGGAAAGGACGCAAAAATGCGGAGCTAACTGTGACCAGATAACACAGGTTAGCTGGAGGGGAGTGAGAGGGTGCAGAGAGCGCACCTGTGACCAGATAGCCCACAGAATGTCCTTGAGAAGGAGTCCTTTGGAAAGGAATGGGTATCTGGGCACAAAATGGGCATCAGCTCTGAAGAGCTGGATGTGAGACATTGGCACATACTGGAAGCAGGGAGAGCAGCGGGAGCGCTAGCGCTCTGGGGCCGGAGCGGACACTTCCAATAGGGTTCTAGGGTGCCAGTACATCAGTCCTGAGCAGGAGGACCGAGTAGAGCGAGTGGTGCTTGCCTGGGAGAGCAAAAGTGCGAATTCCCTCAAAATGGGCACTTTGGACCTGTCTGGACTGGTTTTGGGCTGGGTAGGCGGCTTCAGACAGTGCTCTAGAGGTGTATGGCATCAGTCCTGAGCAAGAGGACTGGAGGAATCACAAACTGCTTGTCTCTGTGAGATGATGATGGTAAGAGACAAAGAGGCAGAGTGTGTGGACTCTTGCTTAAACCTCCCAGGGCGCCCTGTGAGTGGCCTCTGTTGTTACTACAACACCAGACACAGGCTGGGTAAGTCCAGGAAGAGCCCAGAGAGTGGGCTGGCTGCAGTAGGAGCAGCAGAGAGCGAACATGATACAGCTTTAGAGTGAAATGAGTGTTTGACTTGATTTAAGCTGTCTCATTGAACTCCCTTGAGTAGGAAGTTGGGTAAAGGGGTAAGGAGGGGTGTGGAGTGTGCAGAGGCCTCTGAAACGCTCCCTACCCTCTCCGCGTTAATCGAATCTTTTCGCGTTTACATCGGAACCTGTGGCGGCGGGACAAAAAGTGACCCGGACGGACGCTGGCAGCCTGAATCGCTGTGTGGGAGG
This sequence comes from Mucidula mucida, assembly GCA_015501055.1. Classification (NCBI taxonomy): domain Eukaryota; kingdom Fungi; phylum Basidiomycota; class Agaricomycetes; order Agaricales; family Physalacriaceae; genus Mucidula; species Mucidula mucida. The sequence continues at coordinate 155,471 of JADNYV010000068.1, read as the reverse complement.
GAATCCCGCTGTTTTATCCTGCTTCTTATTTCGTATGGGATGCCCAAAGAGTCCACAGAAGGAGAAGCTGGACTTGACGTCGGGGACGTCGCTGTCCATGAAAGAGCACCAGATTGTGATTGGTGTCCCAGCCATAGTAGTCATCCATGTAGTCGTGCAGATCTGGTATATCTAGCTCCCAAGCAACCCAGTTAACCAGGCCAGAGAACGAACACCAGCAGTATGGTGATGCACGACTGCCAAAGATGAGACGGCGCACAATGTGATAGCGGCCGTCGACAATGACAACTTGTTGTAGCTGCCAAATGGGATGAACGGGGAGATTGAGGAATGCTTTAGAGATGTCGCTCTTGAAAAGCAGGATCTCCTCGTGAGGATGAGCTTGTAGGACGTCATGCAGTACCTGCCCAAAGGAGTGCATATCGTCGTACTTGACTTTGGCATCAGCTCTGGCAATGCCGTCATTGAGACCATTGCCTGTATGGTCCATGACGACGCGTGGTTTACCCTTCTGCCAGACCACAAACATGGGTGACAGACGCATTCCAGGCAAGAGCTTAAAGCCTTCTGGAAGCGCAGGGGACCAGCGGCCAGCAGCAACTTCTTGATCTCGCTGTTTGCGCAGCTCAACAAGATCGCACTCCTCAGTAGAGTAGTTGTCTCTAATCTTGTCTCTGAGGTGCGCTTCCCACTGACCATCGTGTAAAGGCCAGAACCCTTCACGGAGTGAGCGGATGATAGAGCTCACAAAGGGCTGATTGGGATGTTTGGCAAGAAGCCGCTCAAAGCGGTCAATGTCGATAGGTGTGCTGACCTTGATGTAGTCAGCTACTGCAGCAAGAGACTGCTGGATGGAGGAGTCGTTGAGAATTTGCTGAGGAGGTAAAGGAAGCGGAGGAGCAGTATAAGTGGAAGAGATGCTCGAAGGCGTTTTAGATTCTGATAGTACATTGGTAGTAAATACATAACCACGCTTAAAGCGTGGTGGTGGTGGTACAGCGTCTGATTCACGCTTCAACGACTTAGGCTTCATCAGCGGGCCTGAACTCGCTCCTGAACGAGCGACTGCTCGTTTGGCTTCGAGGAGGATGAGGCAGGCTGGTTGGCTCTTGGCTGTGTGCTTTCCTCCGCACTCACTGCAAGAACCGTGAAGACGGCCTGCGGAGCACGGAGATGAGCATTTACCCAGATTCCAATTCTGGCAAACAATGCGACGACGCGTCGCAGACTGTGAGCTGCCAGAGTCAGAGGACCGCTTGCGAGGATTTGCTCCCTCAGAGGTGCGCAACATCTCAGAGAGAAGAGGAAGCTGGAGCGCAGTGCGATCATCGAGATGGAAAGGAGAGTTAGCATAGCGAATGCGAGTCTCCTTATCACAGCGAATAGGGAACGCTGGATTCGAGGGTGTAGCGCGAAACAGCTCAATGATGAGCGCGCGGTAACCCCGGAGTTCGTCCTTGCGGTGAGGGTAGATGAGCCCAACACCGGTGGCATACGCATCGAAGACGCGTGTCCACTCGGACTCTTGGGTGAGGGTGCGGCGAGCAGTGGACTGGTCCTTGCGCATGATGACGTAGCCACCGGCAAAGTCCTTGGTGTCCTCCTGCTGATTTGTGCCAGAGTGAATGGAGGCAAAGAGCTTCTCAAAATCCACATACTGCTCCAGCACAATGGAACGCCAGAAGGAGCGCGCAAATGGATCATGGAGTGACTGCATCTGACACGCATTGATGATAGCGTCGATGTCCTTCTCAGTAGTGAGGAGACGTCGAATGCGCTGAGTCTCCTCGATATGAGGAGTGAGGTTGGAGGGAGCTGCAAGCTGCGCAAGATGCGGAGCTGCAGCGAGGACTGAAGCAGAGATGCCGGACGGAGTAGACTCTGCTCCAAGGAGCCTAGAGAGCAACGAAGCTGATAACGGACCAGCCACGGGTCCGGCGGCTGAAGCGGGCTGCGCGGCAGGCGCTGTAGCAGCAGCAGCATCGAGCTGCGCCGCAAACGCGGCCCAAGCGGCCTCTTCAACGCACGCCTTCGCGCCTCTTCATCCAGCTCTCGTTGGAATGTAGCATCGCGCTCAGGAGTCCTATCGTGCTCGGGAGCCTTGTCCGGCTTCTTGCGCTGTTCAATGATTTGGGCGACTTGTTCGATATAGTCGTCCATTTCGCCAGCAGACGCGCCGGTTTTGCGGGCAAGCTGCAAGAACTCGCCTTGGGATTTGATAGACCCATCCGCAAACCGCTTGACAAGGTCCTGAAGCTGCTCAGCGCGCAAGCGAATCGCTTCGCGCTCGTCTGGATCCTGATCATAGGGCGAATGGGGGCGAGGAGGTGAATGATTGCGAGAGATACCATCGAGCTCGTCAACATCAGACATGATCCGCTTCCTGGTTCAGGAACGTTGTCAGCAGAATGTGCACCTAAGGCTGTCTGCGCAGGCTTCTCGCCCTCTTGCTGCCTTTTGGCCAGTCTAACACTCAGAACGCGAATGCCCTCGCAAAGAGAACACCCAGGTTGTAAGCGAATAGAGGGCGCCTGAGCTGGGTACCGACCGATCCTTAACCAAGCCTATCGAACACTCAGAGAGCGGACGTGTTACGGCACACTCAGAGAGCGAACTCGTCTAACAATCAGCGCCCTGATTTACACTCCTTGGTAGGAGTCAGGCACACGCTGTACAACCGGGTGTTGAACACGGTCGCAAGCACAGGTTGAGCTGTACCACTGATCGACGATGACAAGGAAGTACAAGGAGGATACCGAGTCCAGGGAGGTATAGCACGCTGAGCGGAGTATTGAGCTCGATAAGCGGTGGTGAGCCGCTTGAAGAGGGATGTGTGGTGTAGCCACAGGGAAAGGATGCAAAAATGCGGAGCTAACTGTGACCAGATAACACAGGTAGCTGGAGGGAGTGAGAGGGTGCAGAGAGCGCACCTGTGACCAGATAGCCCACAGAATGTCCTTGAGAAGGAGTCCTTTGGAAAGGAATGGGTATCTGGGCACAAAATGGGCATCAGCTCTGAAGAGCTGGATGTGAGACATTGGCACATACTGGAAGCAGGGAGAGCAGCGGGAGCGCTAGCGCTCTGGGGCCGGAGCGGACACTTCCAATAGGGTTCTAGGGTGCCAGTACATCAGTCCTGAGCAGGAGGACCGAGTAGAGCGAGTGGTGCTTGCCTGGGAGAGCAAAAGTGCGAATTCCCTCAAAATGGGCACTTTGGACCTGTCTGGACTGGTTTTGGGCTGGGTAGGCGGCTTCAGACAGTGCTCTAGAGGTGTATGGCATCAGTCCTGAGCAAGAGGACTGGAGGAATCACAAACTGCTTGTCTCTGTGAGATGATGATGGTAAGAGACAAAGAGGCAGAGTGTGTGGACTCTTGCTTAAACCTCCCAGGGCGCCCTGTGAGTGGCCTCTGTTGTTACTACAACACCAGACACAGGCTGGGTAAGTCCAGGAAGAGCCCAGAGAGTGGGCTGGCTGCAGTAGGAGCAGCAGAGAGCGAACATGATCCAGCTTTGGAGTGAAATGAGTGTTTGACTTGATTTAAGCTGTCTCATTGAACTCTCTTGAGTAGGAGTTGGGTAAAGGGGTAAGGTGGGGTGTGGAGTGTGCAGAGGCCTCTGAAAACGCTCCCTACCCTCGGAATCCGCGTTTACATCGACTTCAGAGGGTGATAGGATCAGCCACAGTCTGAGAGGTAAACAGTATGTCAGTGCCCTGATAGAAGGGATCGCTCTTATGGTAAGGCAAGCGATAGCCTGCATACCCAGTCTCAAATGTGAGGCTGGCACGCTTGATGATCTTCTTCCAATCACGTAGCTTCTTCTGATTAGGCTGCACCAGCCCTCCCATCCGGTGAACAGCATAGAAGCCGCATGACATGATTGTAGCAAAGAGAAAGTCATCATACTTGTGGGTCTGGTTTGCAACGTCCACAAAGAGCTGAAGGTGATGAAGTCGAAGAGGGGGCTTCCTAGCTATAGGATCTGCCCGGACCTTCTTTGACCCACGGATAGCGGCTTGAACAAGCGCTGAAGCACGAGCGTCACCAAAGTGAGGATAAAGGTCATTGAGGAAGTGCTTAGCCCCGGTTAAGTATTTAGGAGCAGAGCCAATGAATTGGGACGTGTATGCAATGTAACGTGCTAGAGTCTCCGGAGTAGGATCCAGAGACAGATTGTGTGCTTTACAGAAGCGGGCGTAATCTCTAGCCCCAGTAGAGTAGTTGATACGCGTAGAGGTCTAATAGCATGGGCCTGCAGATACAAGACGAGTTCATCTAGTTTTTGCAAGTCCATAGGTGGGCGAGGGTGACGAGGCTGTCCGCCCTCGCCCAATGCCTCTAAAAGCACTCTCTCCATCGCGCCGGTAGGAGCTCACGAGGTGGCTCCATAGTGCGGACGCGGTAGGAGGGGAACTGTTTCTGAAAGTCAGAGAACAGTAAGCGGGACAACATGTCTGCCATCACGTTGTCAACCCCGCGGATGTGCCGCACACGAACATCAATGCCGGTGCGCAGGACAATATCAGCAATGGCAAGCAGAACAGCATTGTGACTTGACTGTGAAGCAGCCAAAGTGTTAAACACTGAGACGGAGTCCAGACTGTCAGAATGGATTAACAGCCTGCGAGGCGGAGAGGGATGAGAGGCAGCATCATGAACAGCGCAAAGAATAGCTACAAGCTCCCTAAAGAAGGTGTCAACTCCGGTGATGGTTCGGAGTTGATAGCTAAAGCCATTCCCAGCATAGACGAAAGCGAGGCCCAGATTACTCGCATCTGTCCAATAGACCATATCAGCCTCAGAGTCATCCCATGCCTGCGCATTCACAAAGCGCACTCCGATGCAGTGTTGTAATGCATTGACAAACCAAGTGAGATCTGCTCTAACCTCAACGTTCAATGGAATGCCTTTGTACTGCAGTGTTTTACCGCTCATCTTGCGGTAGAGCTCTGTAAGTGCTGGCCGTGCCCAAGGCAGCACATTAAGAGCCCAGTTGAGATACCCACCCAAGGACTGCCACTCCTTGAGTACAGGCTTTTGCTGGGACAAGAACGACTGAATGGTGGTGATCATGTCCGCAATGGAGTCTGGTGAGAGAGAGATAGACCCGTGAACAGTGTCTAACCAGAAACCAATGATTTTTAGCTGAGGACCGTGTTCCTGCTTCTTATCTTCGTATGGGATGCCCAAAGAGTCCCACAGAAGGAGAAGCTGGACTTGACGTCGGGGACGTCGCTGTCCATGAAAGAGCACCAGATTGTGATTGGTGTCCCAGCCATAGTAGTCATCCATGTAGTCGTGCAGATCTGGTATATCTAGCTCCCAAGCAACCCAGTTAACCAGGCCAGAGAACGAACACCAGCAGTATGGTGATGCACGACTGCCAAAGATGAGACGGCGCACAATGTGATAGCGGCCGTCGACAATGACAACTTGTTGTAGCTGCCAAATGGGATGAACGGGGAGATTGAGGAACGCTTTAGAGATGTCGCTCTTGAAAAGCAGGATCTCCTCGTGAGGATGAGCTTGTAGGACGTCATGCAGTACCTGCCCAAAGGAGTGCATATTGTCGTACTTGACTTTGGCATCAGCTCTGGCAATGCCGTCATTGAGACCATTGCCTGTATGGTCCATGACGACGCGTGGTTTACCCTTCTGCCAGACCACAAACATGGGTGACAGGCGCATTCCAGCAAGAGCTTAAAGCCTTCTGGAAGCGCAGGGGACCAGCGGCCAGCAGCAACTTCTTGATCTCGCTGTTTGCGCAGCTCAACAAGATCGCACTCCTCAGTAGAGTAGTTGTCTCTAATCTTGTCTCTGAGGTGCGCTTCCCACTGACCATCGTGTAAAGGCCAGAACCCTTCACGGAGTGAGCGGATGATAGAGCTCACAAAGGGCTGATTGGGATGTTTGGCAAGAAGCCGCTCAAAGCGGTCAATGTCGATAGGTGTGCTGACCTTGATGTAGTCAGCTACTGCAGCAAGAGACTGCTGGATGGAGGAGTCGTTGAGAATTTGCTGAGGAGGTAAAGGAAGCGGAGGAGCAGTGTAAGTGGAAGAGATGCTCGAAGGCGTTTTAGATTCTGATAGTACATTGGTAGTAAATACATAACCACGCTTAAAGCGTGGTGGTGGTGGTACAGCGTCTGATTCACGCTTCAACGACTTAGGCTTCATCAGCGCCGCCTGAACTCGCTCCTGAACGAGCGACTGCTCGTTTGGCTTCGAGGAGGATGAGGCAGGCTGGTTGGCTCTTGGCTGTGTGCTTTCCTCCGCACTCACTGCAAGAACCGTGAAGACGGCCTGCGGAGCACGGAGATGAGCATTTACCCAGATTCCAATTCTGGCAAACAATGCGACGACGCGTCGCAGACTGTGAGCTGCCAGAGTCAGAGGACCGCTTGCGAGGATTTGCTCCCTCAGAGGTGCGCAACATCTCAGAGAGAAGAGGAAGCTGGAGCGCAGTGCGATCATCGAGATGGAAAGGAGAGTTAGCATAGCGAATGCGAGTCTCCTTATCACAGCGAATAGGGAACGCTGGATTCGAGGGTGTAGCGCGAAACAGCTCAATGATGAGGCGCGGTAACCCCGGAGTTCGTCCTTGCGGTGAGGGTAGATGAGCCCAACACCGGTGGCATACGCATCGAAGACGCGTGTCCACTCGGACTCTTGGGTGAGGGTGCGGCGAGCAGTGGACTGGTCCTTGCGCATGATGACGTAGCCACCGGCAAAGTCCTTGGTGTCCTCCTGCTGATTTGTGCCAGAGTGAATGGAGGCAAAGAGCTTCTCAAATCCACATACTGCTCCAGCACAATGGAGCGCCAGAAGGAGCGCGCAAATGGATCATGGAGTGACTGCATCTGACACGCATTGATGATAGCGTCGATGTCCTTCTCAGTAGTGAGGAGACGTCGAATGCGCTGAGTCTCCTCGATATGAGGAGTGAGGTTGGAGGGAGCTGCAAGCTGCGCAAGATGCGGAGCTGCAGCGAGGACTGAGCAGAGATGCCGGACGGAGTAGACTCTGCTCCAAGGAGCCTAGAGAGCAACAAAGCTGATAACGGACCAGCCACGGGTCCGGCGGCTGAAGCGGGCTGCGCGGCAGGCGCTGTAGCAGCAGCAGCATCGAGCTGCGCTGCGAACGCGGCCCAAGCGGCCTCTTCAACGGCACGCCTTCGCGCCTCTTCATCCAGCTCTCGTTGGAATGTAGCATCGCGCTCAGGAGTCCTATCGCGCTCGGAGCCTTGTCCGGCTTCTTGCGCTGTTCAATGATTTGGGCGACTTGTTCGATATAGTCGTCCATTTCGCCAGCAGACGCGCCGGTTTTGCGGGCAAGCTGCAAGAACTCGCCTTGGGATTTGATAGACCCATCCGCAAACCGCTTGACAAGGTCCTGAAGCTGCTCAGCGCGCAAGCGAATCGCTTCGCGCTCGTCTGGATCCTGATCATAGGGCGAATGGGGGCGAGGAGGTGAATGATTGCGAGAGATACCATCGAGCTCGTCAACATCAGACATGATCCGCTTCCTGGTTCAGGAACGTTGTCAGCAGAATGTGCACCTAAGGCTGTCTGCACAGGCTTCTCGCCCTCTTGCTGCCTTTTGGCCAGTCTAACACTCAGAACGCGAATGCCCTCGCAAAGAGAACACCCAGGTTGTAAGCGAATAGAGGGCGCCTGAGCTGGGTACCGACCGATCCTTAACCAAGCCTATCGAACACTCAGAGAGCGGACGTGTTACGGCACACTCAGAGAGCGAACTCGTCTAACAATCAGCGCCCTGATTTACACTCCTTGGTAGGAGTCAGGCACACGCTGTACAACCGGGTGTTGAACACGGTCGCAAGCACAGGTTGAGCTGTACCACTGATCGACGATGACAAGGAAGTACAAGGAGGATACCGAGTCCAGGGAGGTATAGCACGCTGAGCGGAGTATTGAGCTCGATAAGCGGTGGTGAGCCGCTTGGAGAGGGATGTGTGGTGTAGCCACAGGGAAAGGACGCAAAAATGCGGAGCTAACTGTGACCAGATAACACAGGTTAGCTGGAGGGGAGTGAGAGGGTGCAGAGAGCGCACCTGTGACCAGATAGCCCACAGAATGTCCTTGAGAAGGAGTCCTTTGGAAAGGAATGGGTATCTGGGCACAAAATGGGCATCAGCTCTGAAGAGCTGGATGTGAGACATTGGCACATACTGGAAGCAGGGAGAGCAGCGGGAGCGCTAGCGCTCTGGGGCCGGAGCGGACACTTCCAATAGGGTTCTAGGGTGCCAGTACATCAGTCCTGAGCAGGAGGACCGAGTAGAGCGAGTGGTGCTTGCCTGGGAGAGCAAAAGTGCGAATTCCCTCAAAATGGGCACTTTGGACCTGTCTGGACTGGTTTTGGGCTGGGTAGGCGGCTTCAGACAGTGCTCTAGAGGTGTATGGCATCAGTCCTGAGCAAGAGGACTGGAGGAATCACAAACTGCTTGTCTCTGTGAGATGATGATGGTAAGAGACAAAGAGGCAGAGTGTGTGGACTCTTGCTTAAACCTCCCAGGGCGCCCTGTGAGTGGCCTCTGTTGTTACTACAACACCAGACACAGGCTGGGTAAGTCCAGGAAGAGCCCAGAGAGTGGGCTGGCTGCAGTAGGAGCAGCAGAGAGCAAACATGATCCAGCTTTAGAGTGAAATGAGTGTTTGACTTGATTTAAGCTGTCTCATTGAACTCCCTTGAGTAGGAAGTTGGGTAAAGGGGTAAGGTGGGGTGTGGAGTGTGCAGAGGCCTCTGAAAACGCTCCCTACCCTCGGAATCCGCGTTCTATACCTGGATCAGGCCTGGGCTAAGGCAGTGCGGACCGGACCCGGAGCATGTAATATGTGATGATGGAAGAGTGTGGCGTTGACGTGATGACAAGGTGGACCGAGGTGGGGGCAACAGAATAGAGGCAATTCATGACAATACCCCCTCTTTAGGCTGCGCTTGCATCTGGAGCGCAGAAGTCCCTGCCCAGATATCTCTGATTGAGACACCAAGGCCTTGTAGGCGAGGGAGTGGCTTCTTGTACACCTTTGGGTGTACCTTATAGAAGTCAGTTATCTTATTCAGTGCCTTTGTCAGTCCCAACGCCGGCTCCCACATATTCTCAGAGCTCAAATAGTCCAACCACTTCACGAGGTACTTCACGCCCCACTTATTACGAGTCGGCCGTGAGTCCAGAATTTCCTCCACATTGTACTTCTTATCAGTGTTCAGTAGGTCTGGGGGAACTCCCGGGAAGTTAGGCCCGTGGGCAGGTGAGTAAGGATGGATGAAAACTCCTCATCAGTGTACAGTAGGTCTGGGGGAACTCCTGGGAAGTTAAAGCCATAGACAGAGGTCTTGATGTACGGGGCAAGTAGGGATGCATGGAAGACTGGGTGGATGTGCCACTTCATTGGTAACTTGAGGCAATAGGTTACTGGGCCAAGTGATCTTAAATGGCCCATGTCGCTTATCAGAAAGCTTAGGGTTGCATCGTTCGATGTAAACGCGGATTCCGAGGGTAGGGAGCGTTTTCAGAGGCCTCTGCACACTCCACACCCCTCCTTACCCCTTTACCCAACTTCCTACTCAAGGGAGTTCAATGAGACAGCTTAAATCAAGTCAAACACTCATTTCACTCCAAAGCTGGATCATGTTCGCTCTCTGCTGCTCCTACTGCAGCCAGCCCACTCTCTGGGCTCTTCCTGGACTTACCCAGCCTGTGTCTGGTGTTGTAGTAACAACAGAGGCCACTCACAGGGCGCCCTGGGAGGTTTAAGCAAGAGCTCACACACTCTGCCTCTTTGTCTCTTACCATCATCATCTCACAGAGACAAGCAGTTTGTGATTCCTCCAGTCCTCTTGCTCAGGACTGATGCCATACACCTCTAGAGCACTGTCTGAAGCCGCCTACCCAGCCCAAAACCAGTCCAGACAGGTCCAAAGTGCCCATTTTGAGGGAATTCGCACTTTTGCTCTCCCAGGCAAGCACCACTCGCTCTACTCGGTCCTCCTGCTCAGGACTGATGTACTGGCACCCTAGAACCCTATTGGAAGTGTCCGCTCCGGCCCCAGAGCGCTAGCGCTCCCGCTGCTCTCCCTGCTTCCAGTATGTGCCAATGTCTCACATCCAGCTCTTCAGAGCTGATGCCCATTTTGTGCCCAGATACCCATTCCTTTCCAAAGGACTCCTTCTCAAGGACATTCTGTGGGCTATCTGGTCACAGGTGCGCTCTCTGCACCCTCTCACTCCCCTCCAGCTAACCTGTGTTATCTGGTCACAGTTAGCTCCGCATTTTTGCGTCCCCTCCCACCTCTCCCTCAGTAGATACATCTTCATGTATTAAGTATGTACACTTCATGTACAGGCACTTTACGATACGCTGAATTGATGGGGCCCTCGGGGTCCAGTTTTGACCTAACCTTGTGTGATCTAACAAGCATAGGCAACTTGTTGTAGCTGCCAAATGGGATGAACGGGGAGATTGAGGAACGCTTTAGAGATGTCGCTCTTGAAAAGCAGGATCTCCTTGTGAGGATGAGCTTGTAGGACGTCATGCAGTACCTGCCCAAAGGAGTGCATATCGTCGTACTTGACTTTGGCATCAGCTCTGGCAATGCCGTCATTGAGACCATTGCCTGTATGGTCCATGACGACGTGTGGTTTACCCTTCTGCCAGACCACAAACATGGGTGACAGGCGCATTCCAGGCAAGAGCTTAAAGCCTTCTGGAAGCGCAGGGGACCAGCGGCCAGCAGCAACTTCTTGATCTCGCTGTTTGCGCAGCTCAACAAGATCGCACTCCTCAGTAGAATAGTTGTCTCTAATTGTCTCTAGGTGCGCTTCCCACTGACCATCGTGTAAAGGCCAGAACCCATCACAGAGTGAGCGGATGATAGAGCTCACAAAGGGCTGATTGGGATGTTTGGCAAGAAGCCGCTCAAAGCGGTCAATGTCGATAGGTGTGCTGACTTTGATGTAGTCAGCTACTGCAGCAAGAGACTGCTGGATGGAGGAGTCGTTGAGAATTTGCTGAGGAGGTAAAGGAAGCGGAGGAGCAGTGTAAGTGGAAGAGATGCTCGAAGGTGTTTTAGATTCTGATAGTACATTGGTAGTAAATACATAACCATGCTTAAAGCGTGGTGGTGGTGGTACAGCGTCTGATTCACGCTTCAACGACTTAGGCTTCATCAGCGCCGCCTGAACTCGCTCCCGAACGAGCGACTGCTCGTTTGGCTTCGAGGAGGATGAGGCAGGCTGGTTGGCTCTTGGCTGTGTGCTTTCCTCCGCACTCACTGCAAGAACCGTGAAGACGGCCTGCGGAGCACGGAGATGAGCATTTACCCAGATTCCAATTCTGGCAAACAATGCGACGACGCGTCGCAGACTGTGAGCTGCCAGAGTCAGAGGACCGCTTGCGAGGATTTGCTCCCTCAGAGGTGCGCAACATCTCAGAGAGAAGAGGAAGCTGGAGCGCAGTGCGATCATCGAGATGGGAAGGAGAGTTAGCATAGCGAATGCGAGTCTCCTTATCACAGCGAATAGGGAACGCTGGATTCGAGGGTGTAGCGCGAAACAGCTCAATGATGAGTGCGCGGTAACCCCGGAGTTCGTCCTTGCGGTGAGGGTAGATGAGCCCAACACCGGTGGCATACGCATCGAAGACGCGTGTCCACTCGGACTCTTGGGTGAGGGTGCGGCGAGCAGTGGACTGGTCCTTGCGCATGATGACGTAGCCACCGGCAAAGTCCTTGGTGTCCTCCTGCTGATTTGTGCCAGAGTGAATGGAGGCAAAGAGCTTCTCAAAATCCACATACTGCTCCAGCACAATAGAGCGCCAGAAGGAGCGCGCAAATGGATCATGGAGTGACTGCATCTGACACGCATTGATGATAGCGTCGATGTCCTTCTCAGTAGTGAGGAGACGTCGAATGCGCTGAGTCTCCTCGATATGAGGAGTGAGGTTGGAGGGAGCTGCAAGCTGCGCAAGATGCGGAGCTGCAGCGAGGACTGAAGCAGAGATGCCGGACGGAGTAGACTCTGCTCCAAGGAGCCTAGAGAGCAACGAAGCTGATAACGGACCAGCCACGGGTCCGGCGGCTGAAGCGGGCTGCGCGGCAGGCGCTGTAGCAGCAGCAGCATCGAGCTGCGCTGCGAACGCGGCCCAAGCGGCCTCTTCAACGGCACGCCTTCGCGCCTCTTCATCCAGCTCTCGTTGGAATGTAGCATCGCGCTCAGGAGTCCTATCGCGCTCGGGAGCCTTGTCCGGCTTCTTGCGCTGTTCAATGATTTGGGCGACTTGTTCGATATAGTCGTCCATTTCGCCAGCAGACGCGCCGGTTTTGCGGGCAAGCTGCAAGAACTCGCCTTGGGATTTGATAGACCCATCCGCAAACCGCTTGACAAGGTCCTGAAGCTGCTCAGCGCGCAAGCAAATCGCTTCGCGCTCGTCTGGATCCTGATCATAGGGCGAATGGGGGCGAGGAGGTGAATGATTGCGAGAGATACCATCGAGCTCGTCAACATCAGACATGATCCGCTTCCTGGTTCAGGAACGTTGTCAGCAGAATGTGCACCTAAGGCTGTCTGCGCAGGCTTCTCGCCCTCTTGCTGCCTTTTGGCCAGTCTAACACTCAGAACGCGAATGCCCTCGCAAAGAGAACACCCAGGTTGTAAGCGAATAGAGGGCGCCTGAGCTGGGTACCGACCGATCCTTAACCAAGCCTATCGAACACTCAGAGAGCGGACGTGTTACGGCACACTCAGAGAGCGAACTCGTCTAACAATCAGCGCCCTGATTTACACTCCTTGGTAGGAGTCAGGCACACGCTGTACAACCGGGTGTTGAACACGGTCGCAAGCACAGGTTGAGCTGTACCACTGATCGACGATGACAAGGAAGTACAAGGAGGATACCGAGTCCAGGGAGGTATAGCACGCTGAGCGGAGTATTGAGCTCGATAAGCGGTGGTGAGCCACTTGAAGAGGGATGTGTGGTGTAGCCACAGGGAAAGGATGCAAAAATGCGGAGCTAACTGTGACCAGATAACACAGGTTAGCTGGAGGGAGTGAGAGGGTGCAGAGAGCGCACCTGTGACCAGATAGCCCACAGAATGTCCTTGAGAAGGAGTCCTTTGGAAAGGAATGGGTATCTGGGCACAAAATGGGCATCAGCTCTGAAGAGCTGGATGTGAGACATTGGCACATACTGGAAGCAGGGAGAGCAGCGGGAGCGCTAGCGCTCTGGGGCCGGAGCGGACACTTCCAATAGGGTTCTAGGGTGCCAGTACATCAGTCCTGAGCAGGAGGACCGAGTAGAGCGAGTGGTGCTTGCCTGGGAGAGCAAAAGTGCGAATTCCCTCAAAATGGGCACTTTGGACCTGTCTGGACTGGTTTTGGGCTGGGTAGGCGGCTTCAGACAGTGCTCTAGAGGTGTATGGCATCAGTCCTGAGCAAGAGGACTGGAGGAATCACAAACTGCTTGTCTCTGTGAGATGATGATGGTAAGAGACAAAGAGGCAGAGTGTGTGGACTCTTGCTTAAACCTCCCAGGGCGCCCTGTGAGTGGCCTCTGTTGTTACTACAACACCAGACACAGGCTGGGTAAGTCCAGGAAGAGCCCAGAGAGTGGGCTGGCTGCAGTAGGAGCAGCAGAGAGCGAACATGATCCAGCTTTGGAGTGAAATGAGTGTTTGACTTGATTTAAGCTGTCTCATTGAACTCTCTTGAGTAGGAAGTTGGGTAAAGGGGTAAGGTGGGGTGTGGAGTGTGCAGAGGCCTCTGAAAACGCTCCCTACCCTCGGAATCCGCGTTTACATCGACTTCAGAAGGGTAGGATCACCACAGTCTGAGAGGTAAACAGTATGTCAGTGCCCTGATAGAAGGGATCGCTCTTATGGTAAGGCAAGCGATAGCCTGCATACCCAGTCTCAAATGTGAGGCTGGCACGCTTGATGATCTTCTTCCAATCACGTAGCTTCTTCTGATTAGGCTGCACCAGCTCTCCCATCCGGTGAACAGCATAGAAGCCGCATGACATGATTGTAGCAAAGAGAAAGTCATCATACTTGTGGGTCTGGTTTGCACGTCCACAAAGAGCTGAAGGTGATGAAGTCGAAGAGGGGCTTCCTAGCTATAGGATCTGCCCGGACCTTCTTTGACCCACGGATAGCGGCTTGAACAAGCGCTGAAGCACGAGCGTCACCAAAGTGAGGATAAAGGTCATTGAGGAAGTGCTTGCCCCGGTTAAGTATTTAGGAGCAGAGCCAATGAATTGGGACGTGTATGCAATGTAACGTGCTAGAGTCTCCGGAGTAGGATCCAGAGACAGATTGTGTGCTTTACAGAAGCGGGCGTAATCTCTAGCCCCAGTAGAGTAGTTGATACGCGTAGAGGTCTCAATAGCATGGGCCTGCAGATACAAGACGAGTTCATCTAGTTTTTGCAAGTCCATAGGTGGGCGAGGGTGACGAGGCTGTCCGCCCTCGCCCAATGCCTCTAAAAGCACTCTCTCCATCGCGCCGGTAGGAGCTCACGAGGTGGCTCCATAGTGCGGACGCGGTAGGAGGGGAACTGTTTCTGAAAGTCAGAGAACAGTAAGCGGGACAACATGTCTGCCATCACGTTGTCAACCCCGCGGATGTGCCGCACACGAACATCAATGCCGGTGCGCAGGACAATATCAGCAATGGCAAGCAGAACAGCATTGTGACTTGACTGTGAAGCAGCCAAAGTGTTAAACACTGAGACGGAGTCCAGACTGTCAGAATGGATTAACAGCCTGCGAGGCGGAGAGGGATGAGAGGCAGCATCATGAACAGCGCAAAGAATAGCTACAAGCTCCCTAAAGAAGGTGTCAACTCCGGTGATGGTTCGGAGTTGATAGCTAAAGCCATTCCCAGCATAGACGAAAGCGAGGCCCAGATTACTCGCATCTGTCCAATAGACCATATCAGCCTCAGAGTCATCCCACGCCTGCGCATTCACAAAGCGCACTCCGATGCAGTGTTGTAATGCATTGACAAACCAAGTGAGATCTGCTCTAACCTCAACGTTCAATGGAATGCCTTTGTACTGCAGTGTTTTACCGCTCATCTTGCGGTAGAGCTCTGTAAGTGCTGGCCGTGCCCAAGGCAGCACATTAAGAGCCCAGTTGAGATACCCACCCAAGGACTGCCACTCCTTGAGTACAGGCTTTTGCTGGGACAAGAACGACTGAATGGTGGTGATCATGTCCGCAATGGAGTCTGGTGAGAGAGAGATAGACCCGTGAACAGTGTCTAACCAGAAACCAATGATTTTTAGCTGAGGACCGTGTTCTGCTTCTTATCTTCGTATGGGATGCCCAAAGAGTCCCACAGAAGGAGAAGCTGGACTTGACGTCGGGGACGTCGCTGTCCATGAAAGAGCACCAGATTGTGATTGGTGTCCCAGCCATAGTAGTCATCCATGTAGTCGTGCAGATCTGGTATATCTAGCTCCCAAGCAACCCAGTTAACCAGGCCAGAGAACGAACACCAGCAGTATGGTGATGCACGACTGCCAAAGATGAGACGGCGCACAATGTGATAGCGGCCGTCGACAATGACAACTTGTTGTAGCTGCCAAATGGGATGAACGGGGAGATTGAGGAACGCTTTAGAGATGTCGCTCTTGAAAAGCAGGATCTCCTCGTAAGGATGAGCTTGTAGGACGTCATGCAGTACCTGCCCAAAGGAGTGCATATTGTCGTACTTGACTTTGGCATCGGCTCTGGCAATGCCGTCATTGAGACCGTTGCCTGTATGGTCCATGACGACGCGTGGTTTACCCTTCTGCCAGACCACAAACATGGGTGACAGGCGCATTCCAGGCAAGAGCTTAAAGCCTTCTGGAAGCGCAGGGGACCAGCGGCCAGCAGCAACTTCTTGATCTCGCTGTTTGCGCAGCTCAACAAGATCGCACTCCTCAGTAGAGTAGTTGTCTCTAATCTTGTCTCTGAGGTGCGCTTCCCACTGACCATCGTGTAAAGGCCAGAACCCTTCACGGAGTGAGCGGATGATAGAGCTCACAAAGGGCTGATTGGGATGTTTGGCAAGAAGCCGCTCAAAGCGGTCAATGTCGATAGGTGTGCTGACCTTGATGTAGTCAGCTACTGCAGCAAGAGACTGCTGGATGGAGGAGTTGTTGAGAATTTGCTGAGGAGGTAAAGGAAGCGGAGGAGCAGTGTAAGTGGAAGAGATGCTCGAAGGCGTTTTAGATTCTGATAGTACATTGGTAGTAAATACATAACCACGCTTAAAGCGTGGTGGTGGTGGTACAGCGTCTGATTCACGCTTCAACGACTTAGGCTTCATCAGCGCCGCCTGAACTCGCTCCTGAACGAGCGACTGCTTGTTTGGCTTCGAGGAGGATGAGGCAGGCTGGTTGGCTCTTGGCTGTGTGCTTTCCTCCGCACTCACTGCAAGAACCGTGAAGACGGCCTGCGGAGCACGGAGATGAGCATTTACCCAGATTCCAATTCTGGCAAACAATGCGACGACGCGTCGCAGACTGTGAGCTGCCAGAGTCAGAGGACCGCTTGCGAGGATTTGCTCCCTCAGAGGTGCGCAACATCTCAGAGAGAAGAGGAAGCTGGAGCGCAGTGCGATCATCAAGATGGAAAGGAGAGTTAGCATAGCGAATGCGAGTCTCCTTATCACAGCGAATAGGGAACGCTGGATTCGAGGGTGTAGCGCGAAACAGCTCAATGATGAGCGCGCGGTAACCCCGGAGTTCGTCCTTGCGGTGAGGGTAGATGAGCCCAACACCGGTGGCATACGCATCAAAGACGCGTGTCCACTCGGACTCTTGGGTGAGGGTGCGGCGAGCAGTGGATTGGTCCTTGCGCATGATGACGTAGCCACCAGCAAAGTCCTTGGTGTCCTCCTGCTGATTTGTGCCAGGGTGAATGGAGGCAAAGAGCTTCTCAAAATCCACATACTGCTCCAGCACAATGGAGCGCCAGAAGGAGCGCGCAAATGGATCATGGAGTGACTGCATCTGACACGCATTGATGATAGCGTCGATGTCCTTCTCAGTAGTGAGGAGACGTCGAATGCGCTGAGTCTCCTCGATATGAGGAGTGAGGTTGGAGGGAGCTGCAAGCTGCGCAAGATGCGGAGCTGCAGCGAGGATTGAAGCAGAGATGCCGGACGGAGTAGACTCTGCTCCAAGGAGCCTAGAGAGCAACGAAGCTGATAACGGACCAGCCACGGGTCCGGCGGCTGAAGCGGGCTGCGCGGCAGGCGCTGTAGCAGCAGCAGCATCGAGCTGCGCTGCGAACGCGGCCCAAGCGGCCTCTTCAACGGCACGCCTTCGCGCCTCTTCATCCAGCTCTCGTTGGAATGTAGCATCGCGCTCAGGAGTCCTATCGTGCTCGGGAGCCTTGTCCGGCTTCTTGCGCTGTTCAATGATTTGGGCGACTTGTTCGATATAGTCGTCCATTTCGCCAGCAGACGCGCCGGTTTTGCGGGCAAGCTGCAAGAACTCGCCTTGGGATTTGATAGACCCATCCGCAAACCGCTTGACGAGGTCCTGAAGCTGCTCAGCCCGCAAGCGAATCGCTTCGCGCTCGTCTGGATCCTGATCATAGGGCGCTCTTGGACGGAGTTCAAGGAAGACTTGAAGGAGTGATTTGTGGATTCCAACCTTGCGCGAGACGCGCAAGACCAGATCAAGCAGTTGTGTTTAAGCTGTCTCAAGTCAAACACTCATTTCACTCTAAAGCTGTATCATGTTCACTCTCTGCTGCTCCTACTGCAGCCAGCCCACTCTCTGGGCTCTTCCTGGACTTACCCAGCCTGTGTCTGGTGTTGTAGTAACAACAGAGGCCACTCACAGGGCGCCCTGGGAGGTTTAAGCAAGAGTCCACACACTCTGCCTCTTTGTCTCTTACCATCATCATCTCACAGAGACAAGCAGTTTGTGATTCCTCCAGTCCTCTTGCTCAGGACTGATGCCATACACCTCTAGAGCACTGTCTGAAGCCGCCTACCCAGCCCAAAACCAGTCCAGACAGGTCCAAAGTGCCCATTTTGAGGGAATTCGCACTTTTGCTCTCCCAGGCAAGCACCACTCGCTCTACTCGGTCCTCCTGCTCAGGACTGATGTACTGGCACCCTAGAACCCTATTGGAAGTGTCCGCTCCGGCCCCAGAGCGCTAGCGCTCCCGCTGCTCTCCCTGCTTCCAGTATGTGCCAATGTCTCACATCCAGCTCTTCAGAGCTGATGCCCATTTTGTGCCCAGATACCCATTCCTTTCCAAAGGACTCCTTCTCAAGGACATTCTGTGGGCTATCTGGTCACAGGTGCGCTCTCTGCACCCTCTCACTCCCCTCCAGCTAACCTGTGTTATCTGGTCACAGTTAGCTCCGCATTTTTGCGTCCTTTCCCTGTGGCTACACCACACATCCCTCTCCAAGCGGCTCACCACCGCTTATCGAGCTCAATACTCCGCTCAGCGTGCTATACCTCCCTGGACTCGGTATCCTCCTTGTACTTCCTTGTCATCGTCGATCAGTGGTACAGCTCAACCTGTGCTTGCGACCGCGTTCAACACCCGGTTGTACAGCGTGTGCCTGACTCCTACCAAGAAGTGTAAATCAGGGCGCTGATTGTTAGACGAGTTCGCTCTCTGAGTGTGCCGTAACACGTCCGCTCTCTGAGTGTTCGATAGGCTTGGATAAGGATTGGTTGGTACCCAGCTCAGGCGCCCTCTATTCGCTTACAACCTGGGTGTTCTCTTTGCGAGGGCATTCACGTTCTGAGTGTTAGACTGGCCAAAAGGCAGCAAGAGGGCAAGAAGCCTGCGCAGACAGCCTTAGGTGCACATTCTGCTGACAACGTTCCTGAACCAGGAAGCGGATCATGTCTGATGTTGACAAGCTCGATGGTATCTCTCGCAATCATTCACCTCCTCGCCCCCATTCGCCCTATGATCAGGATCCAGACAAGCATGAGCAGCTTCAGGACCTTGTCAAGCAGTTTGCGGATGGGTCAATCAAATCCCAAGGCGAGTTCTTGCAGCTTGCCCGCAAAACCGGCGCATCTGCTGGCGAAATGGACGACTATATTGAACAAGTTGCCCAAATCATTGAACAGCGCAAGAAGCCGGACAAGGCTCCCGAGCACAATAGGACTCCTGAGCGCGATGCTACATTCCAACGAGAGCTGGATGAAGAGGCGCAAAGGCGTGCCGTTGAAGAGGCCGCTTGGGCCGCGTTTGCGGCGCAGCTCGATGCTGCTGCTGCTACAGTGCCTGCCGCGCAGCCCGCTTCAGCCGCCGGACCCGTGGCTGGTCCGTTATCAGCTTCGTTGCTCTCTAGGCTCCTTGGAGCAGAGTCTACTCCGTCCGGCATCTCTGCTTCAGTCCTCGCTGCAGCTCCGCATCTTGCGCAGCTCGCAGCTCCCTCCAACCTCACTCCTCATATTGAGGAGACTCAGCGCATTTGACGTCTCCTCACTACTGAGAAGGACATCGACACTATCATCAATGCGTGTCAGATGCAGTCACTCCATGATCCATTTGCGCGCTCCTTCTGGTGCTCCATTGTGCTGGAGCAGTATGTGGATTTAAATTCACTCTGGCCCTATGCTTGTTAGATCACACAAGGTTAGGTCAAAACTGGACCCCGAGGGCCCCATCAATTCAGCGTATCGTAAAGTGCCTGTACATGAAGTGTACATACTTAATACATGAAGATGTATCTACTGAGGGAGAGGTGGGAGGGGACGCAAAAATGCGGAGCTAACTGTGACCAGATAACACAGGTTAGCTGGAGGGGAGTGAGAGGGTGCAGAGAGCGCACCTGTGACCAGATAGCCCACAGAATGTCCTTGAGAAGGAGTCCTTTGGAAAGGAATGGGTATCTGGGCACAAAATGGGCATCAGCTCTGAAGAGCTGGATGTGAGACATTGGCACATACTGGAAGCAGGGAGAGCAGCGGGAGCGCTAGCGCTCTGGGGCCGGAGCGGACACTTCCAATAGGGTTCTAGGGTGCCAGTACATCAGTCCTGAGCAGGAGGACCGAGTAGAGCGAGTGGTGCTTGCCTGGGAGAGCAAAAGTGCGAATTCCCTCAAAATGGGCACTTTGGACCTGTCTGGACTGGTTTTGGGCTGGGTAGGCGGCTTCAGACAGTGCTCTAGAGGTGTATGGCATCAGTCCTGAGCAAGAGGACTGGAGGAATCACAAACTGCTTGTCTCTGTGAGATGATGATGGTAAGAGACAGAGAGGCAGAGTGTGTGAGCTCTTGCTTAAACCTCCCAGGGCGCCCTGTGAGTGGCCTCTGTTGTTACTACAACACCAGACACAGGCTGGGTAAGTCCAGGAAGAGCCCAGAGAGTGGGCTGGCTGCAGTAGGAGCAGCAGAGAGCGAACATGATACAGCTTTAGAGTGAAATGAGTGTTTGACTTGATTTAAGCTGTCTCATTGAACTCCCTTGAGTAGGAAGTTGGGTAAAGGGGTAAGGAGGGGTGTGGAGTGTTCAGAGGCCTCTGAAAACGCTCCCTACCCTCGGAATCTGCGTTTACATCGAACTTTAGATATCATTATTGTTGCTGACACCTAATATTTAGAAATAATATTATCCTTATTCTTATTATTATTTAGCGCTTACAGCAAGAGTTGCTTGCTGAGGGCTTTTAGATAAAGATAATTCAGAATTATTAAATTGACTGCTATTGCAGCTGTGTTTGAGAGAATTTTCAATAATATTTTTTGTTTTTAATGCCATAATATAAGTGCTTTAACAGTGAATAATCATATAATAATACAGTAACTAACTTTAAAAATTAGGTATACAGGTAGTCTAATATATATATGTGAGTAGACAAATTAAATAAATTTTATTAGATTTAAAAGTTCAATCTGCACCTGCACTCATGAACAGGTCAAGCCCGTAACTCAAGCCAAACAACCTATTAACCCTGCTAATTCTTAGACTGTGTATAAGTATCCTCTGTTTTGTATTAATAACTTGCATGTATTAGTTTGTTAATCATAAAGGTAGAAATGCAACTTGTTATTTCTTACTACCCTTTTTGGTTTTTAAATTTTATTTTTGACTTCTTTATATTTAAAAGAAAAAAATCTTTTATAATAATTTAGATTTTCTAGGATATCTTTTAAAATTGTTTAATTATACTTTAATATTGCCTATCACCTTTTTTATTGTCGGGTTTATTTTTTTATATATTAAAATCTTTAATGTATCAATTATTTTGCTTTGTGTTACATATCTTTTTTGCATTAATTTTTTCTTAAGCGTACATACACTACTGCAGCTGTGTTTAGTATTTCATATATCCTGTCTAAAAATCTTAATGTATCAATTGTTCTATTTTAGTATTAAGTTGTTGTCTGCATATTTTTTTACTCTAGCTTAATTATCTTATTTATAACTTCTTATTAGTCTTTAAACCTTTCTTTTAAAATTTATAGTATATTTAATTAGCAACATACAGCTTTATTAGCTAATAGCAGAGCTTTATTATCTAATAGCAGTAAAATTCTTTAATGTTATTATTTTTAACAAACTTATTTCTTAGTAATATATAGGGATGTGTGCTTTTGTATTATATGATTTATATTTTATGTTTAATATTTTATTTTTGATTATTATGATTATTTATAATAGCAACAACTATCTTATTATTGTTCTCATTCTAGATGTTACAGATCCCTTTTATTTTTATGTGATTCTTTTCTTTTCCCATCCTGCACAATTACTTAATTCACCAAGGTGATTCGCTCACAGCCTGAAACAGCTTTAAAGTCAAATGGACAGCCTCATAACTTATGACGATACATACACAGCACACATGATAATCTATTAAGGCTGTACACCTAGATTCCTGTATATATATTCATTTCCCTAATAGCTAGTTCCTTACTTTGTCCTTAATGTTTTTATACTACATGGTCGCTTTCTATACTATACTATAGGCTTAGCCCAGTATTACTCTTATCTCTTTATTTGCCTATTTATATTTCCTCTGCCTTCTTGCTGTGTAATCCAAGCAGTTATTGTGTTCTGTGTGCATCGTTCTTAATAATAGGACAGAGTGTTTTATGCTCCTGTCACATCTTGCATATCCTATACTGAGTTGCACTATGACAAAGTTTACTCGCATCTCTTTACTTGTTTCTAATGTCACCATATTTTAAAACTATGTCTTAAAAAGGCTTTTAAGCCCCATAAGCCCAATTATTTCAATTGCGTTAAATCTTATTAGCTTCTTCATTTTTTAGAAGCTTATGTATGTTAATTCTATTGATACAAACAATAATTCCCTTATTAACCCTTGTCTCCATTCTTAGGTCACAATATTTTAGACCTAGCTTTGTTTTATCACATTGTTCTTTGCACAAGTTGCTACTCCCTATAATCTTAAGAGGTCCGCTCCCCTTTTAGACTTTTATAAAAAAGACAAAAACTGCTTCTTTAATTTCAGAGAGCTTAGTAAACAGCTTATTCAGTTTTAACCTTTAAATCTCAATAACAAAGAAGCAGGCTTTGGTTAGTTCTATATTCTAAATAATAAAAAACCCATATAGATTAGACTAAAGCATCTTTTAAATGAAGAAGACAAGTAAAACAAAGACAAAAAGAAAGATTTAGATGTTTTAGCTAAGTTTTTGTTATCATAACCTCAGCCTACCTTAGCATCCTCTTCAGTTGCCTTTGGAAGTCATATAGGACACTTTTTAACTTTACTATGTACATTCATTCCAGCCCCAATCCCCACATCAGCTCCATTACTTCATACTCTCAGTTTATTACTTGCTCCCTCAATTTCATTGTTACTTGCTTCATAGTCACCGTCTCCGCCTATTTCACTTGTTATACTTAATTACTTAGCCTCAGGTCCTTCCCTAATCAATATGTCTTGCTTCTTTGATATATGTCTTGCTTCTTTGATTGCAGTAATAAGATTTAGCTGTTTAACAACAATTATAGTCAGTCCCGCTTCTTCATCCAGAAAGTTAATAACTTTCTACATTTTAACACCATCAACTACAGCTCCAAATTTGATAAAGTCTTATTTTTTTTTATCTACTTTGAATGAAACACTGTCACAGGCAAATGAGCTTTTAATGATATGAAGGCCTATAACATTAAAAATGTTACCACCTTTACTGGCACAAGAGAATGAAGAACTATTGCCAACTGTATTGCTCAGTTTGAAGCCTTCTTTAAGATGCTTAACACTGAAATCACTGTCCGCAATAATTTAGATGTTCTTTAGCAGGTAGGCTCCTTTGTTAATTCTGACACTTTCATCATCCGCTTCTAGATGTTTGCTCTCAAATTTAAATACAACAAGCAGACCCTTATTCATTTCTTCAAATAGGAAATTTGTAAGGACTGCAAGGAATTTATTATTAATCAATTTCCTCAGCCTACCAGTTTTGAAGAGTGGAAGCAGAGAGTAATCACTTGAACCAATTTGCACACCTTATTAAAGATGGAAAAAGCTGGGAAGCAACTTGCATTCCACTTTAGCTACACTCTAGCCTTTCATTTTAACTCTGTTCTCAATCAGAATATGAGAGTCCCAATAGATATTGATGCTTAATGTCACTTAAACAGTAAAAACTCCTTCTTTTAACAATTTCCTAAATTTATAAATGCTGATAGAAACAATTTCTCAGATTTATAAATGCTGATAGAGTGTATTTACGTGACATTAGCGGCTGTTTCAGATGTCATTAACCGGAGAACATGTCAATCAACTGCTCTTTGAATGAATGCTAATCCTCGCCGCAGCGCACTTAATTGCAAACCCTATCCCGTGTCTCAGCTTTTGGCCATTTTATTTGTGACACTAATATAAATATTAACACTAATACTTTGTTAGCTTTGTCAAATATTTTCATTCTCAGTTGAAATATCATCAAGAACATTAGTGATGTAATTGATTAAATAAAGTTATTAACAGAAGAGGATTAAAAAGAAGTGATAAATTATTTAAAAAATATTATGATAGTTTTGGATTTTTAAAACACTTTTTTACTACAAAATTAAAGGAAGTTGTATAATATTCTATAAAAGATACAAAGAGAAATAAATTTTTAGTTTTATTTGTTATTTGTAAACATGTTCATTCATCAAAACTTTAAATGTCAGCAGTTATTAGAAACTAAAAAACTTCATCTCTTATATTTTAAACTTAGTTTATTAATAAGATTTCTAATAAATAAATTGTTGTATAAGCTCTTGTTAACAGTGACGTTGAAGGCATCATTGTCAACAACTATTTTGCTTAATGTCACAATTTCTTCCTATTTCCTATTTCTATCTCATTCTCTGCTCGCAACATAAATGACTTGGAAAATATCATGAGCTATATTACACACTTTACCCTCCAGTGCATTTGCGTCTATCACCACAATCACTCTACATATCATAAAGAGGACATTAAGCTCTATGTCACCAATATCGGTAATTACAACATTATTCTTAAAACGGACTGGCTTAATAAGCATAATCTAGAAATTGACTGGGATGATACAGAGGTTCATTTCACGCAATGGCTTGCTACATGCACCTAACAGCATAAAAAGCTAATTACTTATGTACGTGCTCGCCCTTGACAAATCTCAGTTATTGCTTATGTTTTACTTATTAATCTGCACTCCTATCATTGAAATTATCATGTCCAGTAGAAGAAATCTCCTTCATCCTTTTACGCTAAGCTAATTCAGTCTAAGGCTGGCAAATATTAAGTTATTTGCACCTTTCACAACATTAAAGTTTCAGTAGTTCTATTTATAGAGAACAAAGAGGACAAAGTAAAAGTAGATTTAATCTGAATCAAAAACATATTTAAAATCAATTATTATTAGAACAATTATTCACACCTGCGCGCATTGACAACTAATCTAGACAAAACTAATATTTACATCCGTGCAACATTTACTAACATATAGAAACTTGCTGAGTTACTTTATGTAAAGAAATAAACAGATATTTATCTGTTTAAGAAGTATATTTCTTTTTAATATTATGCTTATCTCATTGTTTTTAACAAAGAAATCTCAAAATGTCTATTGGCGTGTATATCTTAAAATCTAATTTTATGTTAAAATCTTACAAGACATATTCTCTTTTGCTAAATGAATAAACTTAACTTGACAAGTTCTTAAATGAAAGTTTTAAGAAGGAGTACATACAACTATTTAAGTTATCCATAATAAGTTCTTTCTTTTTTATTAAAAAGAAAGATGAATTATTGTGTCCAGTATAGGATTATTAAGAACTTAATAAAGGGATGATCAAAAATAAATATCCCCTTTCACTCATTTCCAAGCTTATTTTCAAGCTTAAGAGTGCTTGAATATTCTCTAAGATTGACCTTTGATGAGAATATAAATAATGTTTACATTAAGGAAGGAGATGAATGAAAGGTGGGCTTTAAACTGAAGAAATGTGTCTTTAAAGTTGAGTTTGTCAAGTTTTGAGGTTTGATCGTCTCTCACAACACCCTGCAAATGAACCTAGTCAAGATAGAAAGCGTCATAAAATGGCTAGTTTCTAGGCATATTAAGAATATGTAATTGTTCTTGGATTTTAAAAAGTTTTATTGTCAATTCATTAAAAACTTTTCCAAGATTGCTTAATCTCTGTTCAATCTTATCAAAAAGGATCAAGAGTGGGATTGGTCTGACAGGACGCATGCAGCCTTCCAGGCACTGAAAGTTATATTTATCTCCACTTCTATTCTCATTATGCCTAACACTAAAAAGCCTTATTGTGTTAGGGCAAATGTGTCTAACTACGCCACTGGAGCCACCTTATTTCAGCCAAAAGACAACAAATAGTGGCATCTATATGCATTCTTATTAAAGTGTTTTAACAACACATAACACAATTATAATATCCACAATAAGGAACTTCTCGCTATTATTTGCACACTAAAGAATTGATGATACTATCTTAAAGGAACCAAGCACAAGATTGAGATTCTCACCAACTATAAGAACCTAGGATACTTCACACAATTTTAAAAGCTGAGTTATTGCTAAGCCCAATAAGTATTATTCCTTACATATTTTAATTTTGAACTCACCCACCACTCAGGGACTTTAAATCACAACTCTCTTAACAACCAGATTATAAAAAAAGGGTTAAGGACAACAATTCCAATTGTATGTTATTGGATCCACAGTTCTTTTAAATACAAGCAGTGCACTCAGACATAGTGATATTGGTAGAAGATCCAGATCTGTGTTGATAGATTAGAGAATGTTGTTTAAAGGACAAAGAAGTTCTTAGTGCATTAAACATGATCCTAAACAATGGTCCTCATTTACTGATCAAGAATTTACAGGAATGAAATTATAAGGAGGGCATCATCCTATTCAACGGAAAGGTCTATGTCCTTGAGAAACTTAAACTCCCTTGTGACATCATGAAAATATATCATGATTCTATAATAATAGAACATCCGGGAAAATACAAGATCTATAAGTTGGTTAGTTGGAAGTTTTGGTAGCCAGGCATATCTATCTTTATTTGTGACTACATTCAAGGCTGTCTCACTTGTCAGCTTACTAAGGTTAACACCCATCCTATGCATATATCTGTTAGCAACTGACTATAGCCACAAAACTAAACCAGGTACCACAGCAAGAACTAAAGGACAAAGTGTTTGCGTTCGTAGAACTAGGCTAGGCCAGGTGTATAAATAAGATTAGAACTAAAGTACAATGATGCTACACTACTGCTTAAATACTAGTAAGTCTGTGTTTGGGACTCCTTGTTCATATGTGTTTCCACTAGGGATGCTCCGCGCCCTTGACCCAATGTTGTATGCTACTAGAGATCACCACGAGTTGGGCGAATCCGCGAGTAACTCATGATTCAGCTCGCCTTGGGCATCTTGGTGATCGGATTCGACCCGACTCGCAAGCCTAAGAAACTCGAGTCTGCCAAGAGTCTTGCACACAGGTTTCAGAACATCCTGACTCGCGGCGAGTACTCGCCCAGACTCACCAATGGCTCTTGATTATCTTAGCGTGCCCGGTAAGTTGAGATTTTTGTTTGCTGTGCACTCCTACTCATTTGGGGTTATTGCAGCCACCTCAATCGACATCGAACGTCTGTTCTCGCATGCGGGACTTGTTGTCATAAAGCATTGTTTCAACCTTTTGAATGCGTCAACACAGGCACAAGTACTTCTACAGAGTTGGTGGAGGGAAGACGGGCTGGTCAACGAAGCATTTCTGACAAAGCACTTCAACGCGAAGCATCACCGTGGTAAGAATGCCAACAACAATGATTAGAGTACTTCTTCGTCTACTTATGTTCTTTTATGCAATCTGCTGACATGTCTACCTACATTATGCCTTCTCACAAGGGGCAGGCAGCCGATAAATCCGTGAAATCAACTGGTACCACCCCCTCCGTGGGAATTATGTCGGTCTGCGACTCCGCGTAGCTCGTATTGCGGGCAATCTTGACCCAATCCATCGACTACGCGCAGGTGCAGAATGTCATCAATTCCTTCCCAGTTGTTCACATCCAGTACTTATTGGTGTGTAGTACATCATTGTGCTATTCCTTGCTGTCTCCCCTTCAATGAATTAATTTCCCGTTGCATTTGCGCTATTGTTCATCTAGAGCCTGCTCTCAGCGCAGATTAGCAGCTCAATAATCACATTGCACTGTCCCACCGTGCACTCATGCTCACATGAGATTCTAAGCACCTGGCGTTGAGCGTAAGTAGTACTGTAAGATTGACTTGTACATAGTAAAGTTGCCCAATAACACTATAAAAGCTCAAAGCTTTTGGGATGTACATTGGAGTTCAAAAGTGGTGAGATTCCGTGCAAGATTTACCTCAGGTTCAGATGGAAGCAAACAATTGAGGAGACGCGCGACGCATCAAACACGAGAGGCTTCGGCGATACGGGCTATGTAACCAACATATTTCCCACGGAGGGGGTTGTACCAGTTGATTTCACGGATTTATTGGCTGCCTGCCCCTTGCCTTCTCATATGCCTTATACTTAGAAATATCAATTGTTTTATGATTTTTTACTATGTATTGTAAGATTCGGCAAGTACTCGCTAAACTCGTGTGACTCGACTTGTTCGAACTCAAGTCACTAAGACTCGAGTCACATGACGAGTGATGAACACTAGTTTAGAGTCACAAGTACTCGCCCAGCGAGTGCCGAGTCAACTCAAGTAAGTACTCGTGGTGCTCTCTATATGCTACTAGTCCGTGAAACCATTAAATACGAGTGTTGACTGCATGTAAGTAATAATACTGAAATAACCATGTGTGCTACAAGTGTTAAGGGTGTGTGTACCATAGAAAGTCCATGAGGTATCGGCATATATGATGCCATCCGTGTGTTTGGTGCATGTCCAACATAAGTACGGCTTTGGTAATAAAAAGAAGTATGATCAGAGACGAGACAGATGATGAAACAGTTTGTTGATAAGACAAGTCCGGATAAGATATGATGAGATGTGAAAATGTGAAAATATAGCGGTTTATAACAGTATCACTAATCCTCAATAAAATATCTTAAAACAATAAAGCAATTGCTTGAAGAGGTGAATGTCAGCTTGACCAATGCAGCAGAGGTTATGAAGGCTTAACACAGCAACCATCTCCTTAATCGCCATTCAAAGTCAGTGACTTGATGATGCTTGACGGAAAAAAAATTCAGACTACATGTCCATCAGCTAAGTTGTCCAATAAGTAATATCATCCGTTTAAGATTACTAAAGCCATTGGGACAGTAAACTTCCAACTCAATCTGCCAGACAAATGGTGTATCCACAATATCTTTCATGCTGGACTACTTCTTCCATGGGTGAAAACTAAGGTGCATGGTTTACCAGCACCCCGTGCCATATCGGGTAGGGTTACACAGTACAACATGAAGGCTATCCTTGAATCACACAAGCCAACTAACAGACAGGGTATACAATACCTCATCAAGTGGCTTGGATACCCCCGTTAGAAAATTCATGGCTTCCCACTTCCAGTTTTGCCACCGGCTCAAAAAAGTTGATCTACTATTCAAACACTTACCGGGCGCCTACAGTTCCCAATCCATCAGCTCAATCCCCACAATGGAGCACATGTACACACATTCCTTAAACCCATATTGGCCTCACAGTAGGGGACATTTAGTGTGTAACCCCTATGCTCCAGGCGCAAGCACAGCCTAAAGAGGGGGTATTACTATGGATCCCTTTTATTCTTATGTGATTCTTTTCTTTTCCCACCCTGCACAGCCACATGGTCCGCCAAGAAGGTCCACAACACGTGCATAGCACGACACCACACGGTAACCTGTCAAGGCTATATTCCGCGCTCTTGTTTGCGGTCTCGTGATTCCATTTCCATATGTCTGCTTGTGGCGCTGTGTCCACAGTGCTTTTATGTTCCGTGTGTTTGCGCTTTCTTGTTAGATAATACGATGATTTACGCAATGTCATAGATGATGTGATATACTTGGTCTGGGTACCCACCATACACCTATATTTTGATATGAAGTTGACCTCGTTTTATCATCATCGCAGCTGGCGATTAATGAAATTGTTATCGTCCGTACGGGCACAGCTCATATTGGCGCTCGAGAGACTTGCTTCCGGCATTCTTCTGGAAAGTCGGTGCATCAATGAGCCCTGTTATGAATCGCCATATTTTTACATTTTCACATCTTATCATATCTTATTGGGGGGCTTGTCTTATCAACCAACGGACTGTTTCATCATCTGTTTCGTCACCGATCATACTCCTTTTCATTACCAAAGCTGTACTCATGTCGGACACACAACCAACACATGGATGACATCATACATGCCGATACCTCATGGACTTCCTATTGTATACACACCACCGACACTCATAGCACACATGGTCGTTTCAGTATTATTACTTACATGCAGTCACCACTCGTATTTAATGGTTTCACGGACTAGTAGCATACAATACTGGGTCAAGGGCGTGGAGTTATCCCTAGCGGAAACACATATGGACAAGGAGTCCCAAACACAGACTTACTAGTATATAAGCAGTAGTGTAGTATCATTGTACTTTAGTTCCGATCTCGTTTATACACCTGGCCTAGCCTAGTCTTACGAACACAAACACTTTCTCCTTTAGTTCTTGCTGTGGTACCTGGTTTAGTCTCGTGGCTAAAGTCAGTCGCTAACACACATCACCATCACCTTTTGATGATGGTGGTCAAAGATCAAGACCCCCCCCCCATTGATACCTGGACACACCTGAACGGCTTTCACTGGGGTTAGAGTCTTGGTGGCGAGTACTTGTGCCGCGGCCCGTGGGTTTAGACCCAACCTTGACATGTTTCTATTCAATTGAATTTCCTCTTCTGTGTGACATATTCGAACACTGACCTACTCCACATACCTAGACCACTAACCACCAATATCATATCATCGAGTATTATATCAGGGAGCGAGAATCCACGAAAGAGCCTATACTAATAATCGAAATAGATAGTCCACAGCTAAGTAAGTCCATTACACAACCCAAAAGTAACGTTTTAATGCAAAGCAAAGCGATGTATGTATGTATGTGTGGGGGAGAGAGAGAGTCGTAAAGATAGTGCCAAACTAGTCCAACGTGATGAGCATGCGAGTGTCTGTCTATGAGTCGGACAAGATATCGTCAATGGATTTATTAAGAAAGTCCTTTCGGGATGCAAGGTCCGCCACGGGGTAGCGCGCCATGATGGCCTCGCGGGCGGTTCTAGGGATACGTCAGTACGACCGTCATGCGCAGAGATACGAGCGGCTTACTTCTTCGACACAGTCATCAGATCCTGCGTACTCAGGTAATGCCTCAACGCGTTGACGAGCTCCTCGTCGAGGGATTGGGGTTGTTGCTTGGACCAGACGCGAACGGATTAACAGTTGTCGCCAGAGAGAACGTCGACATGCGGTTGTCTCCTCCACCGCCCATTGCTGCAGGCATCATCGGCGGCGCGAACATGTTCGAGTTGCCAGAGTGCACGCTCCCGCCAGTGAACATTGGGTTCATGCTCATCATCGTGTTGCGAGGCGCACCCATAGGCGGCATCATACCGTACCCGCCACCCATACCCATCGCCGGCATGCCCATACCCAGACTACCCGCCGTATTCTGATAACCTAATGGCTGCATGGGCCCATGTCCATAGTCCGAGCCATGCACAGATCCGCCCGAAAAGGGCATCTGCGGGAGCTGAGGCATACCGCCGTACATCGACTGCTGGCGACGCGTGGGACATGTTGCTGATGGACTGTTGGCTGCGAATATTCGGGTTCGAATTATTGTTCATCGTCAGGTTCGTGTCGCGGTAGTAGTCGCCGGACTGCGAACCCGGCTGGTACTGATGATGGGATTCGTCGCGGGAGGGTGGTGCGTGCGAGCGCGAACGAGATTTAGTGTCGTAGCCCGTGTCGTCGGAATGCCTCGAGCCAGACTCCCAAGCCTCGGCCTCATATTCTGGTAAACAGTTCAGCAACCTAAACGAGGTGGTAACAAACACGCACCGCTAAACTTTTTAGAGGGATCATAGACTCGTCAAACTTTTCATCCTCATTGATGATGACCTTCTTCTCCTTGCCCTCGCCGACAACAAGACGGGTATTACCCCACGAGAACTCGTCCATACACCAGAACGAATAGATTGGTAAAAAGAAGCCATAGATAGGGTATCTGCATCACAGTTAGCGACGGAACCAAATCAGCAGCGGCGACGTACGAAAGGATATAAACGACCATCCAACCTATAAGCATGAACTCTCGCTTGAGAAGGAAAATGATCATCTGAAAGGACATCAATCAAACGTAACAAGGCGCCAACGACACTGACCTGTAAACCGTAGACGACAGCCAACATGATAATAGCGATCTGTGGGAACGCAGACGCGCCCGTCGACACAACGATGATCAGGTATAACAACTAGAGAAAAAAGAGTGAGTCCTCGAAGTAGTTTCCCACCAAAAGACATACGTAAACGACGGTTGAAGGTAAAATCTGTCATTGTCGAGGTCAGACCATGCGTCAATGTAGAGGAAGGGACTTACGAGTGTAGACAGAAGATCTATAAACACAAAGAAACGCATCGAGAAACAGCAGAAGCCAAACAACTCTGGGAGTAAAACCAACTCGCACAGATTGTGTACCGTCGAGTTGATCCACCGACGTCGCTGCGAGAACAAGACGCGCCACGCCTCCGGCGCAATAGTATGTGCAATCGCATCACCACAAAACTTGGTCTTGAACGTCGGGAAATGCTTCATCAACAACGTCGTCAAGAATCGATCCTCGCCCAACGAGAACAGTTCTTCTTGTGCAGCGTGTCAACATTCGGCTCTGCGTACTCGTCGATGATGCGGTTGGAGATGATGATGGGCCGCCCCTTGTCCGCCGTCCGGATACGATACAAACTGAAACAACCGGGCAAGCAAGTGACGGAGCCGAACAGACTCTCAAACGCCTTGGACAGATGGTGCGAGATGTAGTATTCGTAGACCTGAATCATCGTCCACCAAGATTGGTCCTCGTTGGCGACCTTTGTCTCGCCACAGACACCAATAATGCTAGAGTCGTCGGCGGCAGAGGCAACCAGTCGGTTAAGAGCGTCGGGGGTGACGGTCTAGAGCAGAGTGTCAGCGACGTAAGCGGAGACAAACAAGTATGCACACCGTATCTGCATCGACAGTGAAGATGTACTCGTAAAAGGCCGGGTCGATTCCAATGATGTTGCGCATCTGATGGTATATTTCCAACTCGAGCGGTGACATCGCAGCGTCAAAGTGCACGCGATTGAGATAGTGCATGAGCAAAATCTGACTATCTCGTTTACCGCGATTACCAGGTCGGGAACGCTCGGTTGGTTTGCCAACCTTGACGATCACCATATACCTGACCATAGATGTGAGTACCTCACCAACGGATTGTCGAAATGACTTACGGTACGACGTGTCCCTCGAATTCGTAGAGACCGGAATACACCTTTCCATAATTCAACGCCTTTGATGCCTCTCCGACCGACTTGAACAGCAGCGGCTCCGGATCGAGCTTGGGATCGATACCGAGGATATCCAACACAATGCGAGGCGTAGTACGGTCGTTCCCGCTTCCAATGATATTCCCGTCGCAAATGATAAAGATGAGCTTGCGCTTATCGTCGTAATTCAGCGCCGCAAGAGAGTCCACCGTTCGGCGCAACGAGTCCTCACCCTCGGTATAACACGGTACCTGGCAGATGACAAACTTGTCTTGCAGCTCAGGATTACGCTTGCCGCCGAGTTGGAGCGCAGCCAAGACTATAAGGACATCAGCAGACGACAAGACTATCTGAACCAAACGTACACTTCAACCCCATAGACGCCATCATGATACCCGAAAAGATGAGCAGCATGTAGTTCTGAACCTGGCATCGGGCAGTCTTGCGAAAGTCCGTCATCCCGACGTAGAACGCGTTGTTCAAACAGTTCATGTTCTGGTCGCGGTAGGTCGAATTCAAACCACCAAGAGCCTCGTTCAACGGTTCAGTAACATCTTGCCCAGCACGCTGCTTGAAGACATCCTCAACATCGGGGGACAAGAACTGGTAGTCGGTATTTGTCGAAAACGTCGTCTGTGTGCTAAAGTAGTCCGTGAGGTCATAGACGTTATCGTCGTAGATAACCCAGATTCTGTAAAAAGAGTCAACAGAGGTTTAAACAAACGAAAGAAAACGTACTTGTCCGTGTCTTCGCTCTCGGCGTAGGCTTTGATGGTAGATGGGGACCAGACGAGCGGCCCCTTGTAAAACTTTTTCATCTTGGGCTGAAACGTGTTTGTATACCAATCCGTGTTCGCCAGCTTGCTGTCAACATACGACGTGAGCTTGCCCGACGTGTGATCCGCAGTGGGTGCGACGTCCGTAAAGTTCTTGGGTGTGATGGCGAGTGTGTTGTCGGACACCAGCCCATCGCACCCAAGCGTCAAGGGCACAGGGAAGTAATACGACATATCGGTGCCAGCCAACGAATCCAGCGAGTCGGCCCCGTTACTGGCCATGCCTGAAACATCGCTGTGGTCGCCTTGGACAAAGTTGGTCATGTCGTAGACCTTGCCCTGCACCGACACCCACCAGTCGTTGTCGCCAGTATGCTGAGAGACCTCGTCGGTCGCCCATGCCTTGTCGTAGTTTGGACATAGAAGCTTGCCAAACTCGACGATGTAGAAGATGACGATACCGTTGAAGAGCATGATGAGCCAGAAGATGGTAAGCTTTTCGCGCCATGCAAGGCGGATATCTGGGCGCTTCATGCGGCCTATGATGCGGAGGGCGAAATTCGGTATAAGCCAAGTGCAAAGCCACACGATGCGTAGCCACCATCGCCGTGTCCGCGAGGTGGGAACCTCCTCCACTGCATTGGGTGCATCCTTGACCACAAGGTTGTTCTCTTTGCCGACTGAAAGTAAATGAGCGATATGACGCTGTCAAAGAAACATCAAACTTACGAGCAGTATACGGCGGCGCGTCGCCATGTTGACTCTCCTTGACATCCCACTGAGTTGAATCATTCCACCCTTCATCTCCGCCACCCCGTGAGTCAAAGCCTCTCGCTCCGTCCGCCATGTTGGGGGTACTTAGCCCGCCCTGGGCATACGGCCCCACGTTTGGATCCCGATATTGTGTTCCATTGGTCCCCGTCCGCGCCAGCAGCAGATCATCCGCACTCTCTCCCATAGGACCCGGCCCTTCCTGGTGTGTATACTCTGTCCCTTCATCCGGCGCCACGCTCCCATCTTCATCATCAACCATTCCGCCCTCGGCCATCATGCGCCTCGCGTCCTTTTCATGAGCGCGCAAAGGATCCTCGACCATTTTCCACGCGGTGTAAGACAACCAGATCATGCGATGTCCGAGTGCAAAGTCTACGCCTTCCTTCCATCCGTTCGCACGAGCACATTGGGTAACGCGCTCAGTGACGGAACCCTGCATGGTAGGAACGTAACGTTCGCAAAACTCTGCCACCTCGTAGTCGGCAACGTACTCTGCTGAGCGGCGAGAGGCCATATCAGGGAGTAAGAGAGAGCGAATCTGGGCCTTGACACGGCGCTTATCGAAAGAATTGGAAGATCCGGAATCGTTGGGTCGAATACACGAGAGAGTCCATAGGTGAGCATTGTCGATGGTGGCGAGGAGGTTTGAGAGTGCAAAGTTGACCTGAGTGGTGACGGGGTACGTCTTCTGGCGATCGAGCTCTGGGACCTCTTCTGGAGAAGCCGAGTATGAGGATATGGGAGTAGGAGAGCGGAGGGGAAGAGAGGAGACCTGGGCCTGTACGACGATGGTTTCATCGCGATTATGCTTCTCGGCAGCCAAGGACGGCCCAGAGAAGAGCTTTGCGACAAAGCCCTCACTCGAGTTGCGAAGAAGAGGAACAAACGCCGAATCCAAAAGATCTGCATCCTTCTCGATGAATCGAGTAATGTCGTAAGAGACCTGACCGGCATAGTGGTTGATACCGAAAAGGGTGCGATCCGCCTGGCCCGCGACAAAAGAAGCGTGTACACCAAACTTGGTGGCCAGATCCTGCAGCAGATCCTCATTTCGGTGGTCGTCGCCTTTACCCGACTTGTAGGAGGAACAGGCCTTGCCGACGACACCCAAGAGGCCGGCCGGTTTCCGCTGGACCTCAACTTGGGGGCCTCTAAGCAGCTCGACGCAGGCCATATTGTCCATGGTCTGGATCTGAGGAAGGGCAATTCCATCGCCAATAATGTGACTATTATAACCAACGCTATCCTCGAAGATGTGTCGCTGGACGTAAGAGTGGAGGATCTCCTCTGCGAAGTTGATGGCAAACTCGTCGAAACCGTTCTGACCGTAAGCAGCGATGAGCGGGGCTTGACCACCCAAAGACATGGACTGGGTGCCAGATGCACCACGCGTCTGGAAGCCTGGCTGGTCGAGGATGACGATCTGGGAGGCGGGGGGTGCATCCTTTGAGCTAGGAGCAAGCTTGTGGTTGATGGTTTCTACCACAAAGGCGAATAGAATAGCATATAGATCCCGAACAAAGTTATCGCGCTGGGTCGCGCTCTGCTCTGCGTTGAGGAGAACGGTGTACAGCTCCTTGCGGACGTAGCTCGTCTTGTTTGTCAGCGTCTGGCTGAGCTCTTCCGAGCTGACACCGAGCAGGCGTGAGACATGGTCTAAAACGGGAGCGTTGGAAATATACGCGGCGTAATCGTGCTGGTCGCCGTCGAGGAACTGGAGGTTGCCGAGTTCGAGAATGGCGATGATGAGCGTGAAAATGGATGATATTGCTTTGGGTTTGAAGCCGAGGGAGCGCATGGCCTGCCGAAGTTCGCCCATGGCTATGGAATCGTCGCTGAATGGACCGGAGGGAAGCCGGTACGTACCCGACGAGGCGAGGAGTGAGTAGTCGGACATGTCTTCGATATTGAGGGCATCCCGTTCCGCTGACGTTGCTCCTGCAAGGAACTGATAAAAGATGTGATACGACCGCTCCTCGTGAGCAAGGCGGTTTAGACGGGATTTATCGAGGCCGAACGCTAGCACCTTGGCAGCGGCTATCCGTCCCCGCTCGTTGAAATGAAGTTCCAGGTAACGAATGTGGCGAGAGGCATTTGGACTCATCAGTGTTTTGGAATTGCCAAAGGAATCGAGTACAGTGGTGACGGCTTTGACCTGCTCAGCAAGCTTGGCCTCCTTGTTCGAATGGCTGGCGAGCCGCAGAATCTGGTTTACTACCAGTCGGATGCTCGACGACTTGCCCGAGCCGGTTATACCTCTGCAACGACGTCAGCGACGGCCCGAATCCCGACGGCGGCGGCGACATACCTCGACAGCAGCGCCTGACTCTCATTCCTCCTTCGCATCATCAGATACATTCGCGCCGCGAGCTCGTACAGATGCGGCTGCAGCGGCTTTGGCGTGTCCACCATCGGCAGACTGGTGTCCTTGTAGCACCGGTCCTCATATTCCTTTGCAGATATATTATTAACATTGGCGAGCGTCTTGTAGGGGTTCACGACGACGAGGTTCGAGGCGCCGACTCGCGTATAGGGTAAATCACCGCGGAAACGGGCTTGGAGGACGGTAAGAATGGCGTCGTCGGATGGGTAGATGGTGGCTGCGCCAGTGGACGACACGAGGTCAACGAGGTCGCCGCTAGCAATGGCCTGAGTTGTGTGGGAGGCCATGGCCCGATGTGTAGCACCCTCTCGTCGCTGTCGGCGGCGATGACGAGCGTTGTAAAGTGGTAGGTGGAGAAGGAAACGGGTGCAAGATCAAATTGGTAAATGCGTCCTTTCCACGTGCTTCTTTTCCCTTCAGGATTAGGTGCCTCGATCAGGATTCCCTCGATGAAGTGCTGCGCGCTCGAAACCATCAGGCCTCAAGTGACTGTACTTTGGCATCGTCTTTTCTATGCATTTACTGGACTCCTTCACCCACTACGTTTCATACCGCACGTTGGCCAACACAGCCTCTCTTGCCTAGACCAAATTCAATGTGGCGACGAAACAGTAGTCATTCTTGGAGATCGCTCAACATCTCTCACCAAATGTTCTCCGACTTGTTCTGCCCGGTCCTATCTATAGCCCTGCGCCGACCGACTCCCGGTGCGAATTTACCCAAGAGCGCCTCATTTAGCCAATACTTTGCTCGTTCTCTCGAAAGAATTGATCAATTGGAAGGGAAACAGCATCACAAGTCTCTATGACTATCCATGGTAAGACCATTGATGTTGATGGAAATGGAGATGTCCTAGTAACCATTTGGGGACATAGATTGTTGTTTGATGGCGGAGAGACGTTGTGCGGCGGCTTCATTACAAACTCTTCACCGTACAATGTAGACTACTCTCGTTCTCGGGTCTTTCCTCCGGAGCTTTCACACCGTAACGGCGTAAACGCAATAATACGGGAAAGATACGGCTTACTGTAACCTCAAAGCGACGCCATCCAGCTGGCAAGAGATACCAGGAACGACAAATAGCATACCTACAGATTTCTCTTGATTCGCCTCCGCAATCCGTTAGTCCTCTTCTGTCGCCCACGTCCTTCAGGCTCCCTTCCAATTAGTCTCGGAGACCATCATGGAATGAAACCCACGCTATGTGCCTTTAAGTGAGTCGCGTCTCTTCGACGTACCTAGTGCTTGCACTACTGACCAGTACTTTATTTTTGGCTATATTTTAGGAACGCGTCGCCGCGAGTACTAGTGAAGCCGGCGCTTGTCAAGATATCTATCCTGTCCGACAGGATAGATATCAAAGCTAGCACCATCAAGAGTGTTGGTGATGAACAACAGATGGACCATCGAGAGCGTCGGAGCGGGTAGCCTGGAGAGCCATGGTAGAGTAACTTGTAGTGAGCGTGGGAATCACGGCACTGACTCCAGCCAAAACCTCTCTTTGACTTCACAGCCATCGCAGAAAAATTCAAAACCGTCGGCCCACCTACATCATCTCTGAATCTCTGCCGTCGCCACCAACACATACAGTCCAAGCCTCCGAGTCTCCGCATTCCAGTTTCCAACGTGAACCGCTCTTCGAATGAAACATATGGACTCATCACGGTCTCTTCGCATCTATTTCTTGTATACCTCTCGGCACCCCCTAAAACGCCTTGCACGTCTTCGTCGGATCGTCCATTTCGCCATCCTCTCCATCAAACTTCGAAGAGTCGACTAGTAGTGGCAATACTCTGATCTCTAAGGAGCGGTCTGGCTGAACGTACTTATGTTTAGCGTGCCTGGTAGCTCAGGTTTTAGTTATGGGAAACAGCATCGCCATTCCCCATGACTATCTATGGTCGGACGGCTGATGTTGATGGCGATGGCGACGTCTTAGAAATCATTCCGGGAACATAACTCCTGCGGCAGGTTCATTACTACGTCTTCATCGTGCGACGTGGACTACTTTTGGTCTCGAATCTTTTCCTCTGCATCTTTCGCGGCTCTGAGGCGTTCAAACATTCAAAGTATCTTATACCTCGAAACGCACCGCCTCTACACAGCGTCTTCACGTATCGCTCTGCCTTTAGTCTTTTTGATGATAACCCATCACCGGGGCGAATTGTCTCATACTTACTCAATATATGTGAAAACGGAGCGAAACGACTACCACACGAACACAATGATACGGGAAGGACACGTCTTAAACTCGAAACGGTGCCATCCACCTCGCAGAAGATATCACGAACATTCTCCTTACGCGCAATCGGCCAGCCTTCCTCGCCGTTCTCCTGTCATATACAAAATGAAACACACGCTATGTCCCTTTAAGTGAGTCACATCTCTTCGACGTACCTAGTGCTTGTACTACTGTCCTTTCAGCCGGTGTCCATTCTCGCCTTCAACTCCAAAATTTCCTGAAAAGTAGTACTGACCAGCAGTTCATCCGCAATCCACACGTATTTCTAATCGAATCGAGTAAACCTTCCCACCCACTCAACCCATGTCCTCAAAAACACGCCGCAAGCTCTTGCGGCATAACATGCCTCTGATGCATCGCCCACGCCGACTCCAAATAATCATTCAACGTCCCGATCTTCGCCTTCAGCTGCTACACATCCACCTCATCTGATCGGCATTCAACCAATCCTCTTCGACTGAGTGCGACGGTACTAGCCGGAGACCATACATCACACACTATGGAGCAAATTACGCCTCTTCGACATACTAGTGTTTATGTCCACTCTCGCTTCCTCTAGAACGTCCTGATAAGTAATACTGGCCAGCAGTTTATTCGCATTATTTACACCAACCGAATCAGAAAAAACCTCCTCAAAAACACGCCGCAAGCTCTTGCGGCATAACATGACTCTGATGCATCGCCCACGCCGACTCCAAATAATCATTCAATGTCCCAATCTTCGTCTTCAACTGCAACACATCCACCTCATCATTCACCGCATCCAGCCTCACATCCCCACCGCCCCCACCACCACCCTTCATCTCCAACCTCAACACCACCAACTGCAGCTCATAAACACGCTGGCGGATCTGCATCTGTCGCTCCGTAAACGACCTCGAAGGCAACGGGATCGTAATGCCCGATTTCCGCGACCCATAATATTCGTGAGCAATGGGCATTGCTTTGATAGGAGAGTATGGGTCCTCGGACATGATAGACGGTGCGGGCGACGTCTCTAATTGGGTTGGGGGGCTCCCGTAGTATCGCGATGCGAGATACCCTCGGAGAGAGCTTATACTCGACATAGCTGAGGAGGAGGTAGAGGAAGAAGGGGACTGGCGACGCCGGCGTCGGATAAATATGTAGATAGCGACATTCGCGCAGACGAGGAGAAATGTAATGCCAAAGAGGATTCCGACTATCATGCCTGTGGGATTTCTAAATGAATGTTAGTCGGTGGATTACGTCGGGTTTTTTTGAATCTTACTTGCACTGGCAGTCCTGAGAAACGACCTGAACATCGTTGCTGGTGGTGAACGCCGGTTGCGGAAATTTGGCTAAGCTAGCAATCGAGTTAGCATCCAACTCTTTTAAGGACATTTGACAGAACCCTTACTCTTCGTTTTTAACTCCTTCAACAATATAGGCACTGGCCGTATCAGAGGAAAGACAGATCAGCGGTAGTGCATCGACTCACTGAAGCGCTGGGAAATTGAGGGGCACCGTGGTCTCGCCGATGTTGAATCCATTGACTTGTTGTAAAAAAGTGCCAAGGTTTGGCCCATCAGCGCGGGATATCCTCAGCCAGAAACTATTCGGGTCTCCTGGCTGCCGGATGAGCTTCACTGGAGTATCGTCACCCAGATAGGTCGTGTTCGGCAAAACGATCTGGAGACCACGACACAGCGAGACGCCGAAGCTATGTGGGTATTATCAGGAAAGCGTTCACTGAATGCACACAACGATAACGCACATTAGAAGTACGTAGAAACAAAAGGAATGGCGCATCACTAGGACTGCAACAAAGAAAGGGAATGGTTGTCGAAGAGAGAAAGAGAGAGAGAGAGCTATGGCATCACATCTTGATTCATGCGAAACACTTAACAAGGCCAGCGAATATGATAGATCAACGGCAACTGTATTGAGCGACAGCAGTACCGTACAGATCAGAGACGATGTCCGGTTGATCTGAGCTTGATGATCATTGCGATTAATTAGCGAGTGATCCCGACACGGTGGTCCTGGGAAACATTTCCTCACCTGTCCTCGTTCACAGGATGGTAGACCATCCACCTACACTGCTTTACACGATCCGCGGTTAGCCCAGCGACGACAACGACTTCCTCGGTGCGTCGACGATGCTGAACGGCTTCACATCACATCACATCTTCGCCGGACGATATATCGAAAACACCGGCGCGCTGTAGAAACGTCCACGATGTCATTTCCGCATCTTCGATTGGTTGATCTTTCATGGTATCAAGACGGTTGAGACGATAACGTGGGAGGGAGAAGACCTACTTACATGATGACTGGCCAAATGTGCTCGCTCAAAAGGAAGGCAGACCGTGGGTGGAGGAGAACGAAGAGGAAGACACGTCAATCAGATTAGAACATCGACAGCGTGGTGGTACGAAGGAGGAAGTCGAATAGATTAGAAGTAGACGCTTAGCCCGACGTATCACACTGGCATTACTAGGCTATTACATTATATGAGCCGTCAGAGATCCAAGGAACACGTCGTTACAAGTATAACTGAAGCCGGTGCAAGCGAGATCCTAGGACAGGAGAGAAGCTGACAGCATCAAGATGATAACAGGCCAGGGCATTGGAAGCGAGATGTTTAGTTCTGGTGATGGATAACAGATGAGCCATCGAGAGCGTTGGAACTGCATACATGGGTAGCCTGGAAGCCATCACAGAGTAGAAAAGAAACAAAATAGTGAGCGTGGGAATCACGGCACTTCGGGCCAGCCAAAGACAATTTGACCTCAGACCTCTCTTAAACTTTACTGCCATCGTAAATTCGTAAAAATTCAAAACCATCGGCCCACCTAAACCATCTCTGAATCTTCGCATTCGCCACCTACATTACTTACAGTCCAAGCCTCCGGTTCTACGCAGAAGTTCTAGTTTCTAACGTGAACCGCTTGTCGAATGAAAACGCAGACCATGGACTCCAATATTACATCACGGTCTTGTTCAGACTCTTCGCATCTTTCTCTTGTATACCTATTGGCATATCTAAAAAGCCTCTCATGTCTTTGTCTGGATTGGAGACGGATTGTATTTTGCCGTCCTCTTTGTCAAAATTATTTAAACGGACGAATAAGCAGTCTACTAAAAGAACTTATGTTTAGCAGCTTTCCAGCGTCTGGTAGCTCGGGTATCATCTACAGCGGGGCTACCTGCTTTCCAGACAGCATAGCTCTTTTTAGTACGCCTAGGTACAGAACATGGTGTCGTCGTATTACTGTTTGACAGCTTGGTCAGTCACGATGGTATCGCGTGTTGGACTGTAGATGGGCGGTGGGTCTTGAACACGAATTCTAATTGCGACACGTACATGTGGATGTCTCTGGATTCAAAGTGTGGGGTGCGTCTATTCT
This sequence comes from Mucidula mucida, assembly GCA_015501055.1. Taxonomy (NCBI): domain Eukaryota; kingdom Fungi; phylum Basidiomycota; class Agaricomycetes; order Agaricales; family Physalacriaceae; genus Mucidula; species Mucidula mucida. The sequence goes on along the minus strand of JADNYV010000068.1, from coordinate 112,911 downwards.
TTGCATATATCAGTATGCCTCCAGACGTTATGAAGGAAACAGGCGTTATCGCCGCATACCCTACAACTAGACACAGCTCATAGCGGCAGCACTTTACCTGCTTCCAACAGAAGCTGACTCAATCGCCGTCCGTTAGAGTCCATTGGCTCCTTTGGTCTCATCTCTTGTGCAAATGCGCGCGCTGCCACTACTCCATCAAAATAGACTTGACCCAGTGTTCTCTGTCCTCTATAATAGCTAGTGTACAGTTGGAACAGCTCTTGCATATCAGGATTAAGCTCCTCTTTGCTTGTCAGAGAGCCTTCATGTATGCCTGCAGCCCAGACTGACTGGACGACTGGCGCGATGTCGTCGCGTATGCAGTCCTCGAGACGTGAGTTGTATGGGAGTAGACAGTAGAACACTCTCTTTCATGACGCGCACTTGTCTAATTCATCTTTCTCCAATCAAGTCCACATGCTTGGCGACTACAATGTTAATATAAATTGTGGTTAACAAGACGTGCATGTAAAGACATGACTCGGTCCGCAACGCTGCTTCGGTGCCCACTGCGTTCCATATGAATGTAGACCTGACTGTGAACGGCTCAGACGTCCAAACGTCTGCGGCAGACCTGGGGAGTGTATACTGCTGTTTTGACATGGTGCTTAATCGTCAAAGGCCAAGGTGCAGGGGCTCAATCGATGTGACTATCAAAAAGGATGCCGGCAGAAGGTCTCTCGAACGCCGATCCGTTAAGCGCCAGGTGTACTGATGATACAACGAGGTCGACTTTGTACTGAAGTATATCGTATGGTAGCGAAGCGATCGTATGTTCGTCTAGATCGCAAAACACTCGATACGGTCCGAAATAACGTTACACAGAAGCCGAACAGATATCACTGCGTCCATGATCATGTCGCCTCGAACCCTCCGCGTCACCTTACGAGGAGACTAAGATTTTTGCTATTTCACAAGATTGAATTGAGAAATACACATACCTAATCTGGTTGGCTGGTCTGCAGCGACTGTAGGTGTGCCTGACCCGCTGGGCTGTTGACGGCACGTCTGATCTACGCCGAACGTTAAAATGGAGAGCGTAGATGACGGACGAGCGCCACGCGTCTGGAAGCCAGGCTGGTCGAAGATGACGATTGGCAGGCGGCAGGTGCATCCTGTGAGCTGGGAGCGAGCTTGTGGTCGATGGTCTCTACCACAAAGGCAAACAAAATAGCCTCTAAGTCGCGAACAAAATCATCCCGATGGATCACGCTCTGCTCAGCGTTGAGGAGAACGGTGTACAGCTCCAGGCTGAGCTCCTTGCGGACGTAGCTCGTCTTGTTTATCAGCGTCTGGCTGAGCTTTTCCGAGAGCAAGAACGGGAGCGTTGGAAATATACGCCGCGTCATCGTGCTGGTCGTTGGTGAGAGATTGTCGAGTTCGAGGATGGCGAGATGAGGGTGAAAATGGAGGATTTTGGCTTTTGGCTTGAAGCTTGAAGCTGAGCGCATGGCCCGCCAAAGCTCGCCTATGGCTATGTAATCATCGCTGAATGGAGCGGAAGAAGGCCGGGACGCGCCCAACAAGAGACGAGGAGTGGGTACTAGTCGGACATGTCTGCAATATTAAGGGCATCTCGTTTTGTGGACGTTGCGCTTGCAAGGAACTAATAAGAGATATTATACGACCGCTCCTCGTAAGCAAGGCGGTTCAGACAAGATTTATCGACGTTGAAAGCTGGCAGCGGCTATACGACCTCGTTCGTTGAAATGGATAATGAGACAGCGAATGAGGCGAGAGGCATTTGGGCTCATGAGCTTTGTGGAATTCCGGACCGAGTCGAGTACAGTGGTGACGGCTTTGACCTGCTCAGCGAGCTTGGCCTCCTTATAAATGGCTGGCGAGCCACAGACTACCAGTTGTACGCTTGACGACTTGCCCACGCCGGTCATACCTCTGCAATAATGTCAATGACGGCCCGAATCCCGACGACGGCTACCTACCAGCGTCTGACTCTCATATCTCCTTCGCATCGTCAAATACATTCGCGCCGCTAGCTCGTGGAGAAGCGTGTCCACTATCGGCGGACTGGTGTCAGCATCACTCATTATAAGTCTTCGCAGATTGTTAAGCGCCTTGCAGGGGTTGACGACAACGAGATTGGAGGCGCCGACTCGCGTATAGGGTAAATCACCACGGAAACGGGCTTGGAGGACGATGTCGTCGGATGGGTAGATGGTGGCTGCGCCAGAGGACAGCACGAGGTCGACAAGGTTGCCGCTAGCGACGGCATGTGTTGTGTGGGAGGCCATCCCGATGTGCAGAACACTCGTTGATGATGGGCGCTCGAAGTAGGAAGGTGACTGTACAGCCACCGGTAGGCATTTCCAGCCAACCTTTTCCAGACTCGTGTAACAATTGCCTGTTCGCGCTACCAACCAATACGATGAGATGCTACTCGCATTCTGGATTCTCGGTAAAATCAATACACGTCATGTGCCTTTTCAACGTACCCAGTATTTGTACTGTCTGTCCTCCGGTATTTACACGAACCTCAACCCCGCCGCATCCTCAGAAACACACCACCAGGATAACATTACTCTGATGTATCGCCCACACCGAATTCAAATTCCATTCTCTTCAGCTCGAAGCGTGACGCGGCAACAAGATTGGGATGGCTGATTTACGCGAAATACATCCTGTGCACGCATTATGAGCAATGGGCATCGTCTTAATAGGGGAGTATGGGTCCTCGGACACGATAGACGGCGCAGGTGACGTCTCTTCTTGTGGTGAGCTTGTTTAGGACGGCGGTGCGAAAGCGCTCTCATGTTCATTGTAGCTGAGAATGAGGAGGAGGAGAGGGCCCGGCGACGCCGGCGACGGATAATGGAAAAGGTAGACGGCCACGTTCACACAGACGAGGACAAATGTAAATCCAAAGATGACTCCAACTATCAGGCCTGTAGTCCTTAGAACAAGTGTCAGTCGATAGAGAACTGCGTCGCGTTGATCTTTCCGTACTTGTGGATGAAGGGCTCCGTCGGGCAGTCAGAAACGACTTGAACATCGTTGCTGGTGGCGAACGTCGGTTGCGGATATTTGGGTAGGCTAGCAATTGAGTTAGCATCCAACTCTTTTGAGGACATTTAACAGCATCCATACTCTTCGTTTGTAATTCCTTCAACGATGTATTGACTAACCAGACAGATACCAGTGGCAGACATGTCAGAGTTGGGGCATCAACTCACTGAAGCGCAGGAAAATTGAGGAGCAGCGTAGTCTCCTTGTGGTTGAATCCGTCGACTTATTGTAGATAAGCGCCTGGGTTTGGCCCATCCGTGCGGGATAACCTCAGATTGAAGCTATTGGGGTCTCCTGGCTCCCGGATAAGCTTCACTGGAGTATCATCGCGCAGATGAGTCGTGTTTGGCAAGGGGATCTGGAGACCACGAGACGCTGAAGCTATATGGACATTATCAGGTACACATCCATTCGGAGCATCCGTCGATGACGCACACTAGGGAAATGAAGACACAAAACGATTGGTGCATCGCCAGGACTGCAATGAAGAAAGGAATGATTATCGAAGAGAGAAAAAGAAAGAGCTGTAGCATCACGTCTTGATTCATACGACACTCTTAACAAGATCAGCGAAGCTGAGAGATCAACAGCAACAGTATTGAGCGACGGTAAGGCAATGTTCGTCAATTTGAGCTTAATATCCCATGCGATTCACTACCGTGATCCAGACACAGTGATCCTGGGAAACAATTTAGCACCTATCCAAGTATTCGTGCCGTTCAAAGGATGGTAGGAGCACCCCATCTTCATGATCTACAGTCAGCCTAGCCAGAGGACGTGGCGTCACGAGGTCCGCGTCTTCGGTGCTTCAAAAATGTTCAGCGGGTGCTCATCATATCTGCTCGTCCTGGCGACATATCAAAGACACTGCCATTGATAGAGACCTTCGTCACAATGACAATTCGGCGTCTTTGATTGGTTGAGCTTCTAGGTGCAGCTAGAAGTCAAGACAGTTGAGATGATAACGCGGGATCGCTCAAAAGGCAGAAAGAAAAGGCAACGGTGCAAGACAGTCAGATTGAGACCTCCGTCTAGAGGCTTCAGCGTGGTTACATGAAAGCGGAAATTAAGGAGATTGAACGTAGACGCCGAGCTCGGGGTATCGTCGCGAGTACGGTTGAAGCCGGCGCAAGCGAAAAGGACATATGCGAGTTTGCCTAAGTAATGACAGTCACAAAGTCTCTTTGTCCTTGGTCCACCGTGGCTACGCCTACAAACCGAGGCTCGCCCGGGCTGATTGCACCTGGCGAGCAAGATGTGTAGAGAAGAAGAAAATTCATACGGAGAGGTTAAACACTAAAAATGATGAGGTGATCCCTCGAAAGAAGTTTGGGGATAAGAGGGTGCCTTTCACAGCCATAGAAAATGTCGAGAAGGCGTACACGGTCGGGACAAAACCACTATCATTGATTAGTTGGCCGCAGAATGGACGCGCCGCTAGGAGGCTGTGAAGAGGATTAGCGGGCTTCGTTTGTATCATCGTGCTGTACTCTGTGCCCCCATGGTGTAAAAGAAGTACCCGTTGCAATTTTTGAACATAGGCAGGTCGACAGTGTACATTCAAGTCTCTGACTCGTTTCGCTCAACGTAGAGAAGATAATTTACAGAACGCGCCGTCTCATGCCGTCCTATATCATCATTTTCAGTCGTCAGAAACACCTTTCTCTGATAAGTTCACGTACCACAGTTGTTTTACTTCCTTGACCGCCTTCGCACACTTGGTCTTCAACCTTTTCCCCCACCCCCGCTTCCGCGGTACGAGACTTCGCGTGCTCAAACTGAATGCGCGCGTCGGCGCCGGGGAAAATCCGCGAATGAAATCCATTGGCTCTTCCCGCGGTGAGGGTACAAGGTATGCTTTGAGGTCGCGTATACTCTTCTTCCTCGTCGAAGTCTTGTTGCTCTGGGACGAGAAGCTCAAGCTTGACGGTGGCGTAGGGGAGCTCGTCACAAATGTCACTGGCAGGGGGTCGTACGACACCATGGCCTGTCAAGACAGCTTTAACAGTAGTCACAGACAACGAGTTGGGAAACGCACTGGGGAAAAGCTGTGAAAGTTGCCATATCTGAGATTGACCGCCTGCATCTCGGACGTCTCTTCCACGTCGTCCTAGATATAGGATAATGCGTTAGACAGCCATTCAATCCAGTACACAGACAGCCGAACGCACTTGATCGTTTTCGTTTAGATCAGATCCATACGCGTAGCTGTACCCCTCCGGTCCGTAGGGGTGGCTGCTGACCTTGGGCGAGGGAGATATACGAATGGTCTGCATCCTAGCCGCTCAAGACGCACATACAGCAAGGCAGATGACGGCGCGAAGAGAAGTGGACAGTGAGAAAAAGAACGCGGGGTGGTGTGTCTGATCATCAATCAAACGGGTCGTTAAATGATGGAACCGTAAAATCTCCGTGGTCTGGATTCTGACTGTGCCACGGTCATTCGGACCTGGAAATCATCTTCACGGAAATGTTCTGTGAGAACAAGCACAAATACCGACATTTGCATGTTGTGACTGAGGCGTTAAACAGTGAATAAGCACAGGAGCTGTAAACCTGGCTGTACAGCGACGTAGCATATCTGAAAGAGCCTTAATTGGGCTCCTGGGAAAATAGGTAAGTCTATATCAGCGATCTGATCCTACTGTATACATATTAGAGCGACTCGCGGAGAACACGGTGCGCATGGTAAAGTGACGAAGACGAAGCAGCCGTCGTCATTCATCTCGCGCATCTCGAGATTCTGATCCACGGCCAGATATTCAAGTTCAGCAACTCACAAGGAGTCAGCTCGCGCGCAGAGACGCCTGGCATGAGCAAGATCATTCGGTCCACTTAGAGTGCGAATCTATAATGAGTCAAGGAAAAAAGGGTTGTTGAATATGGCCTGAATAGCCGCTAAGCTCCTGCCCTGAATGGTACGACACGTCGCGTACTATACAAAATTGAAAAGTACTGCTACACGTTATATCGCTCAGATCGAGAACGCGCTGATTTCGATTCCGTTTTACGAGAAGTTTACCCTAGAATCTCTTCAGCCGACCTATGGATCTAGTATTTCAACACACGTATGATCTAAGAGGGAAACAGTCACGTACATCCCGTTATATTTGATGTGTAATGTGGATCCGTGGTCGACAAGGAGTGCCGAAAGAGCCGCGCAATCCTTTTCATCAACGAGAGTCTCTCTCGATGGCTGAACGTAGAGGAAATTGATCTCCAAGTGAATTGTTTTCAAAGTACTGACGCGATATGGCGCTTCAATCGTGGACCGAATAGTGCGAATGGCATCCGAAGTGAGACGACTTGGAGCTGGCGCAGACAGACCGGGTAACTTAAACTGGATGCGAATAACAAGACTCCTCAAGAGCAGCCAGCGCCGCGAACTTGGATCTGGATCTACCAGGAAACCTAGAACGCGTTGCATGAGGTCGCTGACGTGTATCGCGTCGTAGTGATAGAAATGCAGAGCCAAAAATTCTACTGCGCTACATAGGTTGGCAAGGAATGGGAGGAGGATGTGGACTTGTGCACCATCACGTAAATTCCACTGGCTGATCTCTAGTGTCGAGAGGACACAGCGCGATTGTCGGAGAAAGAGCATGATGCGTCGGAAGAAAGAGGTTTTGTCCTCCTTCGGGATTGTAACGGTCAAGTGCTTGAGCACCGGCGTAACTAGAAGATGAAGTAGGAAGAAGTTCTTGGCACGGAATACTTCAACATGTGGAAGAATGACTGGGTCATTGGCGGAGTGGGTGATGTGCGCCGTATGAGCATTGCTAGTGACGGAAAGCCACTGTAGAGCGGGTGTCTTCCTCAGTATCTGGACGAGCGCTTCCAAATCTCTGGTGTCATCGAATCTTCCCTCGAACTCTGTAAGCCGAGGCCAGAGATGATCGAAAGGGATGTCAGACGCAACGGGCTGGAGAACGAGACGCCGGAGAGAAGGAGCGCTGTCAAACATGCGAAGGGTGTGGTTGCTGACAGGGAAAAGTTTTCCGCGGATGATAAGATCTCGAAGTCGAGGAATACTGTGCTCGAGGGGGGCGAGCAGAGATCCCACCATCAGACCTCCGCCTGCAGTCAATGACACCCATCGATCAGACGTTGAGAACAGATCTGGGAACAATTGGGGACGTGTACCGTTGGCTGTACCTTCAGCTAACCGCCTGGCAGCTGCTTCCCCCGTCATGGTGTGAGACAGCTCAATGGACATTGGCCGGTCCTTTGAACGCTCCAAAATGTTTCGTAGCCGTAGCAGGAATTCGGGTGTGGGTGGGATAGGAAGAAAGAGCTGCAAGTTAGACCACATCTCAGGCGCATCCATCACGATATGGCACCATAGGCGGCATGTACCCATGAGAGACACGCGGATACATTGCTCGACGTGCAACAAGTGATGGTATCCTGCGATGTATCTGTCCGTGCAAACCAAAGCGAAGATAGCTAGGAGGATTTCAATGGGAAGATGACAAATATTGAGCTGAATGCTTTGCCCTGGACCGAGTGTAGAGTTATTGCTTCGCGTCATAGTGGCCATTTTGGTATTCGATAGGGAGAGCATAATCGCAAGCTAATAGTAGTCGGATCCGCCCCACTTTTGACCTATGAAGAAAGATTAAAAATGCCTGCGGGAGGTCTTGAGCGATGTGGATGGACGTACAGGAGAGAAACTCGGCAAGGTAGAAGGCAAGATGAAATGGCTTTGTTTGTGCTTGCTTCAAGTCATGTGACCTTTGCTTTACCAGTACCATCCCAGCCAAGTCCCAGCTCAGCTCTAGTACTTTGACAGCGAGCATGGTGTGCGATACGTGTTTGACAACATTCAAGACGTGGCAAGCAGTCAGGCCAATGCTGTCGCGAGAGGTGCTCTGGCCTACATGCCATTGAAGCGCTCGGAATACTTAGCGTGTCTGTCGTTGTCCGCAAGTTCATCAAGCTCGACGCGAGTATGAGAAAATGCTAGTATAGAAGCGCTACTGAACAAGAAAGGCAGAAGAATACAGATACTCCAGAATAGAAGCAGATATGGCGAGGATAGAGTCCGTACTAAAAGTTGTGTGTAAACGAAGACAACGAGAATTATTAGAGACAGCGATGGCAGAATTGGAGAGAACGACTCCAACTCTATCGGCGCGAGTGCGCTCAGCTCCTTACTTCCCGTTGGTGACAAGAAGACTGCCTGCAGACATTGCTTGCCCGATGCTGACGGCGTTAGCACTCGTCCGCTCTATACGGCTTGATTCAAGCGCATGGACCAGCATTTGAGTCCCTGCGGGTTAACGAGGGCAGCGTAGGAGGGAGCGCCCCAATATATTCGAGGACCAGACTCTTCTCGAGAACAGCTCGGTCGTCGATGTTGATTAGGAGCTCTTCCTCTGCGGCGATATGGTATATTTATCTTGGTTAGTTGGAAGAGTGGACGCTTTTCTCGTCAAGATCGACCTGATGGCAACAGACGAACGGTCACCGCCAGAAAAAGATTTCAAAGAAAGTAGAACACGCACATATTCGGACGATTACTTTATTGTCGCATTCACGGTAAAATTTCTATGGTGTTCAGCGCACGTAATACGTTCATACTCAAAGAGAATTAGGCATGCAGGAGATAGACATAAATGACGACTTACTTAAAAGCTAGCTCACGGCCTTCTTCGAATCTCTCTGCGTATCTTCACAGCACTGCACGTGTCCTGTTCTCAAATGAACGCACTGCCCAGCCTTTTGGTCCAATCAACTAGAACAATGAGCGCGTCGCCTGTGCGTAGAAGTCAGGTGATATCTCCGAGATATTCGGCTCGTCACTTGGCGCCTCGTCTCCCCCTTCTCCTTGTCGTTGATAAGAGGAGTTGGAAACAAACAATGAATTGGGAATGACGAGCTCCAATTCCGGCCTGACGCGAGGGGCTAGACAGGTTAGAGGAAGCAGCCAGGTGTGGCAACATCCGAGTGGGTGGAGGCGGAAAACCGATTAGGTAGGAATGGAGGGTGGCGCGGCCCCGGGGAGTGTATCAGCGCGCAGGCTCAATGTTGATGTAGACGGAGCAGGGGTCAGACTGAGGCGGCCATCGAAGACAAGTGTGCCTGATAGGAAGGGTAGCGCGGCGCCAACGGACGCGCGGGAGGAGTGTAGTCACTCAAGTGATGAGCGATTGGAACTCGCGAGACATGGCATAGTGAGGCAACGTGAGCATGAGATGGCGTAAAGTCCTGAAAGGTGAGGGTCAGAAGGAAATTGGAACAGAAGGGTGCATGCACCTGGCACGCACTAAAAGTGCAGCCGGGAATGCTGTAGACGCGGCTCGTCAAGTAACGTGCTACAAGACAATTATTCATGAAGGAGGTACATAGGATATAAACTGTCGACTGACTTGATTGCGATGTCCGACCTGCTCCTGCCCCACCGAACCACTCGCCCTGCCTGAGCATCGCGTCCTCTCATTGGCCCTCATTCAAAGGATGCGCACAGCCACCCGAGGTTGAACCCCCGCCAGATGTTCCCCTTGAGAGGTGTCAACGCGCGTTATGAGCCGAGCCCGCCAACAACTAACGATTTTGCCCGGAAACGTTCAACGCATTTGCGGAGGAGAGCGCGCCATTCACTGGGGCTTGTTCCTAAATGCCAGTACAGCCCTCGTCGCTGCTGTCTCCCTGGAGCGCGGTCCACCCCGCATTGCCGCTGGTATTTTGTCCGCCACAACGACCACGAAATGGAGTATGGTGCAAGAGAGTTTGGGGAAATAATGCCGTTGTCAATACGAAACGCTGAGAGCATGACTGCTAGCCAGCATTATCCAATTCCATGGAAGGCCCGGAAACGACGAAGAGAGCGGGCGCGTGGGACGAAGGACGATGTGTCAGTCCTTCATCTGCTACAGCGCGTACCGCGGGAAGTTCGAGGTGATAACGGCGCGCTTGTAGCCATGACTGCAAAGACTAAACAATTAGGGCGAGGCGTCAACACGTCTTAAGGTCGTACGGTACGATCATGGTGGTTGCAGATCAAAAGGTTTTGAGGACGCCGATCATTCTACGGAGTTGTTTTCTCTCGTCAATAACGTGCTCAAAGGACTCGAGCCCGAGAGACACCCATAACGATGTCTGTTCCAGAGATTTTTGCTGACAATATTGCCTGGTACATTTACACCCCAGACGACGAGGTCCGAGAGTAAGCATATGCATTATTCACTCGTATTTTATCATCTCATACCCTACAGGCTCTTGTACGGTGTCCGAAGCGCTAAAAGAATTCCAAATGAAACCGGTTCCGCTGCGTTCCTTCGCTCTGACGATATCTTGGTCGGTGGTGATGCTCCTAAAGCACAGAACGACTTTGAGGCTCGGACGCTCGAAGCTGCTAACAAAATATTCATGTGTCGACTCTTGGATCTTGAGGCCCGTAGTCATTCTCTTCACCGCTGTGAGCATTTTGGATACTAACGTCTTCTTCAGGGGGCTGTGTATCCAGCCAGTCTTTCTTCCTCTCTTCGAGACGAACTTGTAGAGGCGGCCTCATATCTCGATTCCATCTCATCGGCGGGAGACCAATCGTACATTGAGCGCTTTTCACTCAATATGGATACCTTTGATGCTCGCACCACCTTAGACCAGCTACAGCATACAAGGTGCGCTGTAGCCGATACCAGCGATGCCATTCGTAGCCACTGTTACAACAAATTCAGCACCGATAACACAATACCAGGTCTGCTCGACTCTGTACCCGCCTATGACGCTCTGTTGCTTAGTGCATGGCACGATACGCCTGGACTGCAGGCAGCTGGAATTAACATCAGGTACCGATAAAGTTTTGTTGGATACGATACAAATCTCTAGCTAACCTTCGTGTCAGTTTTCGGCCCCGTTGGTCCTTGTATCACACTGAGGCGAGCACGGCTGCAGAACTCGAATGGCCACTTATTGTTCCCGACATTGTCTTCTCCGTACGCATCCAGCTCCCAGCACACCTTGAATTTGCGCGTCGGTTCCATCCTGGTCATTTCTTTTCCGACATTAAGGAATGTGAAGAACGCACTGTCGATATCCCCATCCTCATTGTCGAATACAACAAAGCTTTTGCCGATCAATATGTAGACGTTCCATGTCTTGATCAGCACAACTATCATCTCATGGCCGCTATGACCGCCGCGTTTCCTCTACACGCGGTGCTAGGTCTCAAGACTCCGGTGGCGGGGCTTTTGATCAACCACGACAAGCTTGGGGCCGCGTTTCTGGGCGTACTTGCAGAGTTCCATAACCAGATACTGGTACGCTTTTCTCCGTTGCTCTGATACGTTTACTAATTGTTTACTAAGCCTTTGTACTAGCCGCATATACACAATGTCGTCCTTGTGGTAGATTCCTCTACAAGCAGAATTGCCAGGCCGCTACTTTTGTATAATCACTTGCATATCAGGCACATACGGAATATTGTTGCCAATCTTCACGAGAGCGCTAGCTCCATATCTACCGAAATTATAGCACTGTCTGAGGTTGAAGCATTACGGTCGCTTGACTGGCCGACGACACGGACACGACTGGACAACAGGCTGGAACACACTCGTCGTGTAGTTGACACCGCACATCCCGCGTCAGTAGCGGATGATGAATTGCTCAAGTACGTCGAAGCCTTTGCCTAACCTGTCTTCTCACATGTTCCGTTGTTAGCTTTTTATTTTCTCTTCCGATTCAAACAAGTATCGTCAAGTGGCTCAAAACCAGACGGCTGCTCGTGCATACAGGCACCACTAGCGCGATGTTACCGAGAGAATATCAGGATTGGATTGAGATTTTGGAACAACACATTCGTGTCGCGGATGAATTCGGTGAGGTCAGTTCCCGTTCATGTCAAAGGCAGGATAGTATCAATGAATTTTGTAGGAGCAAATTGAAGCCAGCAAACGAGGAATGCTTTCCGGCGCCGGAGTCGTCGGAATTAGCAGCTATAATTGAGGTAGATGAAAGGGCACTGGCAGATCCTCGACAATGGTGATGCACGGAGCGTAAGTGCATCACAACCTCGCCGAAGTATAACGAGATGGCGTCGAGATCCTTTCGGCGAAAGATTCAAGCCATGGGAATCGCCATAATGACACCGGAGGCAATGGCTGGAGGTGAGGCATTGAAAAGATGAGTAGCTGAAGTGAAGCGTAATATGTCGCGGACGGAGAGCTTGTCTGCGTGTGAGATGAGCTTAATCACGTTGTTGTTACATGGGTGGATTACCCGACAATGACAGATTACAGATGAAGCTCGCCCAGAAGCAAGCACGTACATATTGATAGTCCCCCGCCTGTGTATATTTCGTAGCCTGCGCTCGTGTATCTACTTCGAGCTCTCGCAAGAGCGTCAGGGACTGGATGAACGCTCACGCCAACAGCACCGGCTAAGCAGTGTTTGCTCTTGGAATGGACACCGTCATGCCGCATGCGCATTGTTCCGTTGAGCGCGACGGTGGTGTACGCCATAAAATGTGTATGCGCCAGAGGATGTCGTGGACCGAAGACACTCACCCACTGGGCAAGATAGTCGTTCCTAAGTCGTGCGACATGCTCAGCGATGCGTCTCCTTTCAACCTGACGAATGGCTGAGCGTGGTATTGCCTCTACAACGACATCAGATACGACCCAAATCCCGACGGCGGCGGCGACATACCTTGAAAGTAGCGCCGGACTCTAAAGTCTCCTTCGCAGCACCGGGCCCTGGGCGACATCCCGTACATCAAGCCTGCGAGACAACTGGCACTGGTGTTCCAGCGCCTGTCCAGTTAATGACGTTCGACAGGTTGCACTGGATCCCGACGGGTAGGAGATGGGATAGACGGCGTTTATACGGGTTTCCTTTAGTAGATAGACACTGTCGTACTGTTGCAAGCAACGGTCATTCCACTCCGCGGCTTCAGCCCATTGATGGCTGCGTAGGAGAGAGCACCCGCGAGATAGGACACGTTATCCGTTCTCTTCGGGCCCGTCTCCGAATGACGGTCTAGCTCGCCTCTTCACGTCTTTGTCCGCCATAACCAACGTGTATGTATCGCGCTTGCCCCGCCTTTCAGAGCAAATGCAACCCATATCGGACGGATATAGCGCGAAATATAATGGTGACGAAGCGGTGCTGAAGATGACGGTTCTCTAGGCAGGTTGATGTCCGACTGGGTAGACGCGAGAAGTCAAAGTCATGATGAGCTGGCTACAAGGGTAATGCAGCGCCGAAGGACAGTAGATCGGTTGCTTGCTGGGTCGGAGTGAAACTGCCGGATGTGAATCAAGCTCGCGAGAGCTGGCTGGTGCTGATGTAGTCAAGCTTGTCTAGGCATGGCACCCTTGTTACGGGTACCCCTCTTACTGAAAGAAAATTAGACATAAAAGAAAGGATTCAAAATCACGACTGACTTGAATGTGTTTTCTGGCTTCAAACCGTAGTGATCCCGCTGGTCGGATAGGCTCCACCCATATCGCGTGCAGGATGAACTTGTCCAGTTTTGTAAGAGCAAGGGCATTGTCGTGGAGGCCTACACTCCCTCTGGTACGCTCTCTCCTTCTATATTGCTTGATCTAGCTTACGCAGTGTCCCCTCCCAGATAATCAACTCGAAGCAAAACCCACTCGCACTCTGTAACCTAGTCGCTGTCCCATTTATCATGTTCACTGCTGACGGAGGGCAGAAAGGTCGGTTGTGAAACCAAGCGATAATAACAGGTAAACGTGAACTGCGGCAAAAGATGTGGACGCGTCGGGTGTCAACGTGGGGTAGAGTGGGTATAGACGAACACGTTGGCTGGCCGCGCCTCTGGTGCACGGAGTAGTCGCTGGTCCTCTACATCCGCCTCGCCGCTGTTGCTTTGTCCGCTACGACGCCTACGAGTGGTATATGTGAAGGATTTCAGGAAGGTGATCCCGATGACAATACGCTGCGCTTGAGCGTGACTGCTAGTCCAGCAATATCCGGTTCCGAGATTAGGGAACATGTCGCAAGGCAGAAGAGAGCGGCAGATAGTATGCTCGAGCGCGGGAGAAAGTGATGTTATGGCGAAAAGACAACCTCCATAAGCTCGGTCTTTTGATCCGGACAGCGGATCTCAACACTGCCACCATGTAAGTTCTATGCATGCCGTCCAACTCACGAGCTTGCGCGTATCGCCTTCAGAACACTGCGTTTATCAACGGCCTTTCAACCTTCGCTATTGACGCGCTGTCTTTCACGCCGAGGAAATTATCATCACATCTCCCACTGTCTCATTTTCGACGAACAAAGTAGTAAGTACTCTCCATTGATTTGAACAAATTGGCCGTAACTAGGTCTACTTACAGAAAGAACGCAAGACTCCTGGAGTCAGAATCCGCTAGGATAGTACGTGTTCTGATTCCCAGAGTCCCAGGGCGCGTCAAAGAAGTCGGAATCGCCTTGAATGTCCCATGTCATACTATCCTCAGATGGATACATAGACCAGAGGTTTGTGTCCGAACTCATCGACGGTGGCATATCTTCGGATGTAACTCGGTCGAAGCCCTCTGCGAACGACGGAAGTTTGAAATCCTCAGGCTGGAACTGGCTGCGGTCAGCGTCCGCTTGATTCTCGTCTGCCTGTAACCTAGTCGGGCTTTTGTCCTGGGTAAAATATGCTCTTCGCTGCCCAATTGAACTGGATTCTCCATTGTCTCCCAGCTACGACGCACTGTCAATGTCCTGATTCTTCTGTGAAACCTCTTTGCGACGTACCGAAGACATCCTTCTATTCTGCGCTTTGGAAATGCGCTCCCTGTGTACCGGCTGAAAGCGGTAATCTGGGTACTGCCTCGCGTGCTCGTCCTTGACCTCCACTGCTCGTGCAGTCCAGTAATCTTTCTCGTCCTGGGAAGGTGATGCCAAACCTTGGCTGCTTTTTGTGACATAACGATCGATTTGTCTTTGTTGCCTTTGTGCTTGGCGGCGTAGTCCTTTCGGAAGAGCATGAATGAGTTTGCCGGACGTGGAATGTAGCGTTTGGGAGGGGCACTGCTTCCCAGCGGAGAATGTCTCCTCACGTCCTGGACTGTAGATTTCGAGGAGAGCGTAGCGCTCATATCGACACGCACGTCCTCGCTAAATGGCGTGGACGAGATTTGAGCCTTCGAGGTACACG
This sequence comes from Mucidula mucida, assembly GCA_015501055.1. Taxonomy (NCBI): domain Eukaryota; kingdom Fungi; phylum Basidiomycota; class Agaricomycetes; order Agaricales; family Physalacriaceae; genus Mucidula; species Mucidula mucida. Next base: position 97,730 of record JADNYV010000068.1, on the reverse strand, counting down.
AAGGTGGCGGATTCGTCACTTTACAGCCATTGTCGTTAGGCCCATTAGGTGACCGGACGCCGTTACGTCGCTTAGTCTGCTGACTCTTGGGCATGTTATAGGTCGATGAAGTGGGATACGAAGAACAAAGACAGTCTCTTGTCTTTTATTGTGGGCACGTTGAGGGCTCTGATGGCATCAACGACAGCCGTACCAATTCCGGATATGCTGTCGAGGTGGAGCTGTGTTGAGCACAGGTATTTCACAGCCTTTAGTCCATAGATTTTGCGCTCTCATTCTTCTATCAGACATGTCATTATTCTAATCTCTCACGGGGCGAATTGTCCTGTTTCCATGACGACTTCATTCGGTGTCCCCACAGTATTGTACTGAAAGCATGCAATGAAGAACGGAGGCATACCCACCGCCAAATATTGTTGTTAGATATCAATCGGCTGTGTTGAATCCACCGATCCAGACGAGTGATAATGCTGTCTCTGCTTGTTTTCGATCAGAGCAGGGATTAGCAAGGGCAAAGCAAACAACAAAGCTTTTGTCGTCTATGATGGATCCCAGCATAGGCCGGGACGATCTCTGATCTTATCATCAGAGCAACGAGCACGCCCAAGATAAAAGACGCAATTTGCTGAAGCTGCTCTCCCAGATTCACAAAGTGCACAATCCTTTCCCAAAGACCGTCTTTCACTACATGATGGATCCCTCCTTTACACCATAGACATTGCTGTCGCCCGAGTCGCAGACGTCCCCTTACAGCCGTCAGATCATGTATTCCCAATTCCTACGGGATTTCCCCGCCGGACTCGATATGAGATATGCGCCTCAGTCTGGCGCGTTACAGTCATATCAAGCCATTGCCCCGCTCCACATTGTTCCATGGACAATTCCATCCGCCTCACCGACGACTTTTCATGGTACACAGATCACAGAATCTCAGTCTCCGTGGGATTACACCCTCGGACTTGAGATGGGTTACGCGCCTCAGCCTGGAACGATTCAACCAAGCGAGTTCATGATGCCTGACGCCCAGACCACAGGCTACAGTCTACAGCCAGTTATAACCCAATCTCAATGGGACTACACTTCCGGATTCAGTGAAGAATACATACCTCAGCCTGATGTGATTCAACCATATGAACTCAGTCCGCCATCTCTACAGCTACCCACCTCTCAAACAGCTGCCTACAGTCCACAGATAATGGACTATCCCTTCTCCGGACTTGATATAGGATATGCGCCTCAACTGGACGCGATTCAACCAAGCCAGTCCATCGCGTCGCCCTTACCCTACATTACGCAGACGACACCGTCACCAGCCTCGCAGATAACTACGGACAGTCCACAGAGCACGGGCTCCTCATTTTCCAGTAATTATACTGGCTGGATACCCGCCTCAGAATACGTACCTCAACCTGCGCCTGAAGAAGAAGAAGAAGAAGAAGAAGAAGGGAGTCTGGAGCTTGAGGAGCTACCAGAGCCCAAAGTCTCTCGAGTCCCACGCCCAATGAACGCGTTTTTACTCTTCCGGCAGCACTATCAAGGTCTGTACAAGACCAAGAAGTTGAGGTCTGCTGTGATGTCGAAACGTGCAGCTGAAAAATGGAAGAAACTATCCAAGGTGGCGCGGGATGTCTGGTTTGAGCGCGCCCATGCTCTAGCCGAAGAGCATGAATGCCAGTCTCCGGACTATCAATTCAAGCCTGATAGGACGAAAGCGCGCAAGGGTAAGAAGATCAAGTGGGTCTCCGAAGCAAATGTCTCGCCAACGATCAATGTCCATACTCAGAGAGAGGGCGTGATGATGGACGCGGTCTGTAGCTCAAATTTAGCAAGAGGAGCTTCAAAACTGATGATCACGTCACAGAACAGGGAACACGCAGGATCCTGGAACGAACATCCATCTCAACTTGTAGACCTAGACATGTATGACTCTACGCTCCAAGGAGAGACATCTGGAAATGTAAGTCAACATGATCCTCGAGCTGGCAGATCAAGTGACTGACGATGAAAGCATGCCATGTTCGCCTCGGCGTATATGGCTCAGGACAATCCTCAAAACACGGAGATTTACATGGCTCGGAACCAACCTCTCTCGCACACCGAAATGTGGGGAGACCAGAATCACGAACCTCAAAGTTCTGAGCACGAAAGCATGCACCACCTAGCATGGATTGCGCTACATGACAATGTGCCACCGCTTCATTACACAGCCCCATAGTCAATATTTCACTGTAGCAGACAGAGACTTTGTACTGACTTGCTTGCTAATGAAACCTGTTGCCGCCTCGAGTCATTTTCTAATCCATGCAACGAGTTCAACTTGGCGGCAGCGCCCCCGTTAACGCTACGAGCCTGTCGTCAATCGCCTGTCTTGATATCAGGGAATGTAGAAAACCTGGCAGCGCGCGACGCACAGCTTGAAAAGGGCGTGACATTGGTAGCATGTGTATATGCGGGTAATTATGGGTGTGAACGACAACGCTTAGGTCTTTGCAGTTATTCAGGTAGACTCGCCGATGCCGACATATCTTCTTCATTGACGCTGCTATCCCATCTCGCGGTAGCACCGTCCCACTTCATGCAGAGTCGGCCACCTGATCCATCCTTGGTCCAGTAATGAATAACATCTGAAGTAGTTGACAATAAACCACGTCAACAAAGAAAATGGCATCACTCCCGCGTCGACTGAGGAGCGTTTGCAATGCCAGAGGGAGAAATAACAGGCCACAAGGGAATGTTTCCGTACTGGAAAGCACGCTGGTTATAGGCTATTAAAACGTTAAGTACTTTCGCCGTACACGGCACCTAGGAGACAAATAAAGAAGACCTTGAGAGCATGTCTCGCACAAAGGAAGCTGCAATCAGATGGACGAAGAGGTGCTTGAGAGCGACACAATCAAATTTTCATACGTAGATCTCAAAGACACATTGACTGAGCAAGCGAAATAGGGATAGCGACGAGCACGAATACAAATACGATGATCATAGACTGCTTGGGTAGGTATGCGGAGGGTGCGAGTAGGTACTGCTAGAGCGTTAGCTGTTTCAAATTTGCGCACGACAAAAAGCACGTACAGTACATATGGGTGCAGCCGCTAGAGACCGTCGATTTCGCTTATCCCAATATTAGAATATGCGGAAAACCAGACAGCAGGCGACGTACAGCTTTGGAAAGGCAGCGGCGTGAATATATGCGGAGGACCGTGGTCAGACGACAACAAGGCCCCGGAATGCCTAAAGATCTGCACACTGTAGGCGTCCCTCGAGTTTCGTCTACTCTGCGCTAAACGTGCAATAGACGAGCGGGCAGTAGTAGAAAAACCGGAGGGAAGCCGGTAGGTGCCCGACGAGGCGAGGAAGGAGGAATCAAACATGTCTTCGGATGATACAAGCGCCCTTCGTGAGCAAGCAAAATGGTTTAAGGGTGATAGCTTGGCTTGCTCAACACTAGCGGCAAAATCTGGTTCACTACGAAGACAACTTGCCCGTTCTGCATATGCCTCTGCAACAATGTCAGCGACAGCCGAGTCCCGACGGCGGCGGCAACATACCTCGAAAGCAGCGCCTGACTCTTGTTTCTCCTTCGAATCAACAAATACATTCGCGGCGCTACCTCGTACAGATGCGGCTGCAGCGGTTTTGGCGTGTCCACACCGGTCCTCATATTCCTTTGCAGAGTAACATTGGCGAGCATCTTGTAGTCAGGGTTGACGACGACGAGGTTGGACCGACTCGCCTATAGGCGCGGAAACGGGCTTGAAGGACACTGAATGGCATCGTCGGATGGGTAGATGGTGCCATTATGGTGGCAGCACCAGAGGACGATACGAGGTCTACGAGGTCGGTTCCCTAGCTTGAGTGGGGAGTTATGTACTCGTCGCTAACGGCGTGTGGTAGGAGGAGAAGAAGGAGGGCACAGCCACAGGCAGGGAGACAGACTGGTGACGTAGTCTGTACCAATCTACTGATGAGATGCTACTCTCATCCTTTCATTTACTTAGGATACTCTCTATCCCGCGCTGCCTCTAAGACTCTTCACAAAGCGTCCCTCTTCAACTTAGCTTATTTGCCGCACCATTCCTGCCATGCAGGTTCGCTTCAACTCAAAGAGCGCTCGTAAACAGATAGGTCTAGAACTCATTGGCGCTGCATTAAAATCTAAACCTTCAAGTTTCAATCGTTCTAATGTAACTTGGTGCTCCTCTACTATTATTCCTGTATTGTCTGTTCATCGTCGCCCGTCGTCTTGCCAGTGGCCAGCGTGTCCGGACTAATGTACGTCTACTCATCTTGTTGCGATGCGTGGCGCATGAAAGGTGGTGCTGTCCGTATTCTAGTTTGCCTCCTTACATAGTCGTCCTCTGAGTCGGTCCAACAGGTGGCATACCTTGATTGATTATTCACATATCGAGGTGGTTTTGACGTTGCTTCCCTGTTGATGAACACGACTACGTATCGACGCCATATGATCCGAGGACGACAAGGCGATGAACGAGCGGAGTCGCAATGCAGACTGGTAAATGACTACTCTACATACAAGATGTACGCCATCTTCCAAGCCAGGCCAGAAGCCGTAACTCACGGCCGGCTCTGACTGGCTCTGGCCTAAGCCGTGGGCTGGGTGGGATGCGGAGGGATGCGTTGGGGGCAAGCGGATCCTCAAATATTGTCGAGTTGAGGGTATACAAGTGTAGAATTACGGGAGTCTGAACGCCGCAGACTTAGACAGAACCTTCCTCGCCGCCGAAGAGTGCGCTGTACTAACCTTAGAGATGGCAGGATCATCTTCAAGCGTAGATACAAGTGCAAAATGAGGTTGAATGCCTGTCAAGTTAATGACGTCACTTCGCAAGGCTTCAACTTCGCGGAGACGACGGTGCACCGTCCAATGCGGATAGTATCTGGGAAGCCCTCCTATCAGCCAAGCGTACTGCTCGAGATACACACACGCACCTCGCTAGCAACTCCAAAGACACACTCGATCGATATGCTCGAGAAAAGAGACCCTTTTGGTGAAGTGAGCGTACTCATGGCATTGTCATGCAGAGTCTCGACTCTCATATGCTGTGCATAAGCCCTATTAGGACACTTCTGAGTGTACGTTGTAAGTAGGAATTACTTAGTGAAAAAGAAGCTGATTTAGGCGCCAGTGGCGCTTGAGAATGGAGATATTTCTTCTCTGCTTTGTCGACCATCAGACTGCACAATCTGATGCCGCATGCTCACTATGAGGAGTGAGTCAAAAGATGGAAGACCCAGGCAGTTCTATTGCGTAGAACAAGGGAAAATACACTACCTGTACTAAATGTGACTAGTGTGACCAAATAATTGACTAAAAATGGAAGGCGCGCGTGTATCATGGACCTCACGATAGACGCCCATCATCTCCCCTCACACTACAAAAGCCAGGTTCTTCTCTGTCTTACTCAATATCCACCTCTCTTACTCCTAACAATGTCTCCACCAACGTCCCCTGAAATGGATTATCCCGACGACAGTCCCGAGAGCCCCCCGCCGTCGGAGCAGCAGCAGCTGCCGCCTCAGACGCCTGGCCCCAAAATCTCATCGAACCGTCTTCCCACATTCCCCACTACACCTCATGCTCATAGCTCTGCTGCGCACGCTGCCTTTGATGATGACAAGGAGCTTAGCAGTAACAGCCTCTACCAAAATCACGACGAATATATCGAGCACGATCTCCAGAACAACCGTGTTTTCATGCATGCAGAGAAGTTTATGGAACTGGTGTTTCGAACGCCTGCAAATTGGAAGGCAAATCCAGTGTGCAAAGGCATCTTGGCGGCTATCACTGCCAATGATGACTTCAAGGCCGCCTTGGAAAGCTTTCGCGAGATCCTCAACGGTCCCGGTACCGAGCACCGCCTCTATCCACCCATTGTGGCCCTCTACGCCATTGTCTTGACACTCCTCGATGCACATGATCCTCTACCAGACGGCGATGATCGAAAGACGTTGAAACTAGCCTTTTCCGTGAACGATCCCGTGGAACTTGTCGATGCGGTCACCAAGGGCTTATCCCCTGATATCAGATCATTGTTCGGCTCCTTTACAATTCACGAGAAGGAGCTGAGCTTTTCCAATGTTGTCCACGTTGTCGAGGTGGAGGATACCGACAGTGCGTTATGCCGCGGTGCCAATGATTTTCGGGTTTTACACAATGGTAAAGTTCAGTTCCTCAACGCAAATGTTCATTCTAACGAGTCGTCTATTACAGGGGCGGACCCGCTCCAAAAGTCGCGAGGCCGCGAGACTAAACAGGCAAGCGCGCCTAATTCAGGTCAGCCGAGTCCTGCTGCATCCGTCGATACAAAGGCGTCTAGGAAGCGCACTCGCACAGATGACGATGCAGAGGGGAGCAATTCTTCCCAAAAGATCAACCGATCCTTTAGTGCTAGTCGCAAGGCGCAAAGTACCGAGGCTCCGACTCCGAAAACGCAAGTAGATCCTCAGACCCAATGCGCTCGATACGCCATGGAACATCTCTCCAATGCCATTCTTCGCTCCCACAGCATTCTCACCTTGTTCGACAAAGACCGATTCCAGTTCGAGTACTTTGATCGGAGTGTAATCGCGGTTTCCTCCGCCGTCGAGCTCTTGGAAGAGGAAGGACAGAGGCTCTTCATCTTGATGGTCTATGGTCTCCGTCGCCTCAGTCCTGAGGACCTCGGACTCCGTGAAGTCGTCCAAGATTCGCTGAAGTTTTGCACGAATTATAAATCTGCGTCGAAACATGTCAAGGGCAAGACTATCCCCAGCCAAAATGGCCCCGGCAAGACTGGCCCCAGGGACTGGCGAAAAATGTTCTACAACCGGGAGATTACAATCCAGGACGACGTGTACACCCTGAAGGAAATCGTTTTTCGCCAGCCAGGTCTTATCGGTCGCACCACATGCGTCATCGCTGCCACCAAAAACGGGTCCGACAATGAACGGTTCGTGGTGAAAATCAGCTATCCTACGACGACACGGGTCCCAGAGATGGAACTTATCCGACGCGCGAGAATGCATGCCGAATCGGACGAGAAGCATGCGTGGGTCTTGAATCACCTGCCGAACATGACCGCTTCCATGGACATCGAGATTGGGAAGAACACTGTGCAGGCCCGCATGCGCGACTTCCTCAAGAGCGCAGAGTACGCGAATGAAAAGACGTACTTTTACGAGGACCGGTGTCTCCGCATCTGCGTCTCCGAAGAGCTGCATGCGATCACCAGTTTAACCAGCTCACGCAAGATTGGTCAAGTATTCTTGGACATACTTCAAAGTGCGCTCTACAGCTTTCTTGTTCGTCTCCCATACTTACGATTCTATAGCTCATCAATGGCTGTACACGGTCCCAAAAATCCTCCATCGCGACCTGAGCATGTCGAATATCATGGTTCGCGAGGATGGGCCGGGGAACGTGTACGGCGTTCCCAATGACCTTGATCTCGCCTCACAGCTCTCTGAAGTCGATGCTGAAAGCGAAAGCACGTTGATGCGGCGCACCGGAACGCCTCCCTTCATGGCGTTTGACCTCCAAGATCCCCATAATTTGCACGTCCTCCACCTCTACCGGCATGATCTGGAATCCCTTTTTTACGTCCTTCTTATGCTTGTCTGTCGCCACGAAATCGATCAGAAGAAAGGTTCGGTCCAGCAGCTACGATCGGACCCACCTTTTGAGGATTGGTTCGACTGGAGCATGTCGTGGTCGCAGCTTCAAGCGACCAAGGTCAAATTCTTCCATAGCACCGACATTGAGGTCATCAAATCGCAAATTTCGCCCAGCTTTCGAGTTTTCGAAGAGTGGGTGGTATCCCTCTGGAAGGTTCTTGGCGGAGGTTTTGCAAAAAGGCATCAGGCGAAGACTCAACTCTCGTCCTTCTCCATCAGCGAAAGGTTAAACGCAGCTATCAAGGCTGGTCATATCAAGCCACCGCCCCTTGTAGCGAAACAAAGAGTTGATGACGAGACCCTTGACGGGGAAGTCACGTATTGGACCTTTATGCAGTACATGAACGAACTTGGTAACAAAGATCTGAAGATTCGGTGCGATGATCTCGGCTTGTAGCTTATTAAAGTGTTTAGGGAAATGAATGATATACTTACTTTGATTAGAACCACAACCTATACCAAAAGTACTCGACTCGGAACAACAGATGAGTGTAACAAACTTTGACGCATGCATTGCTATGAGCTGGATATATACAAGCGCTTACGAGTCACAGCGTTTGGAATGAAAACTAGTTTGAACTAAAATCGCAAATGAGAACCATTAAGGTGCCCGTCACCATGTCGTCTTGCTTTCGCATTCAACCCGTGTCGAATTGTCCCGCGGGCGATGTCATACATCCGTCACTGTAACCAGTCCCCGCGTTATAGAGTGCGGCAACCCCCAACAGCAGACGACATACAGCTCATTAGATGGTGTGAGGCATCGGCGGCCTGCTCATATTCCTTTGCAGAGTAACATTGGCGAATGGTCAACGACGACGAGGTTGGACTGACTCGCGCATAGGGTAAATCACCGCGGAAACGGGCTTGGAGGACGGTGAGAATGGCGTCGTTGGATGGGTAGATGGTGGTCGCGCCAGTGGACGACACGAGGCCAACGAGATCGCCACTAGCTTGAGTAGGGGGAAGGAAGGTGGACTGTACAGCCACCGGCAGGCATTGATGACGTCGTCTGTAACAAAGCGCTCACGGCCTTCGCCAGTCACAACCAAATTGCTGGCCGTCCCTCCAGGCAATGAAGCTGCTTTGCGCGGTATCACAAGTCGCTAATTGCCCAATATATACATGACGGTCGAAGAGCTCGCTCTGCGTCAATGGCCGGCGCTTAGAGACCATTTGTGACAAATACGCGTCGGAGACTTCGACTCTTTCTTCATTTGCACATCCGATGGTGCGCTCTTTCATAGGAGGACAATCGCTGAACTGTTCAAACAATCTATTAAGCACAATTGAAGGTTATTGTATCCTTTATAATCATCATTACCCGCTCCAGCTAAAAGACAGTTGAATGTCTTCAATCAACGCGTTCTCGAGGTCTCACATTGTTCATCTGTCTACTTGATCCACTTGATCCCCTAATCATCATCTACATCTTCGCCACCTTGGGCTCTCATTCTGGCTGCTCTCTCAGCGGCGTATACCGCATTGTATCCCTTGGTCAGAGACGTCCACTTCTTAGGATTGGACATCAGCTTATAGACCTCCAGAACGGCTGCCTTCGCCCGATTAGCGAAGTCGTTACAACCGTAGGCTCGGATGCTTGTAAGAGTGCGGTAAAAGTCGACAACACCATTACTCGTCCCAAGGTGAAATGTGAGGACCTTAGATGTCCCATCTTGGCGCGTCGTAACCTGCTCAATGTATACCTTGTCCTTGAACGGAAAATGGTCAGATCGCGCTCCCCCGGGCACAAGGACTTGCCGTACTCACCGGAAGATCTGCCTTAGACACTTTTTCTAGCCAGCCACGGTACACCTCAACAGTGGCATCTTCGACTAGGAATCCATAGATAGGAAACTCGGGGCCACTCAGCGTCAACCCCGCGTTGAAAATGAGGACCGAAGTCATCTGCATGGCAAGCTGTCGCACTGCAGAAACCATCGCCTTCTTCTTGTATTCGATGACCAAGAAAATGAAGTCGCAGCCAGACCAAATCCTCGCGCCTTCAAAAGGAAATCTTTTCGAGGTGTCCGAATCCTTGGCCTTCACCAACGCCGTTGTTGATGGATTCATGAGGTGACGGAGGAACGTCATATATGCCTCTCGATTCTCCTTTGTGCTGAGGATTTTGGCAAAACTCTGGTTCTTGTTGTCGTCCTCAGCACGTGTCGTAGCTGGTTCAAGTGCCTCGACATGAACACTCAGTCCGGCATCAAGTCTGACACTAGCAGGCTCCAGTCCCGGCACCATGGGTTGCTCAGCCAAGGGCTTGTGATAGGTTGGAACCTTCATGGTATACTCGACTCTATATGTAAATGAGTGAAATTCACCTATATCTGGGAGAGGCAACTCACTGGAGCAAATCTTGATGCAAATTGATCACCTTGACTACCTTCTGCAGAAAACAATCCGGCGCGAGACGTGTAGAGGCTTCGTTGACATGGCCTACTTGAAACGTCAGAGTTTTGGGGAGTGCTACTGGCAGGCTTCCAAGAGAGCCCTTCTGTGCGCTGGTCAACAGCTGATCATAGGCTTTTGTCGCATCTTTTTCAGATGTTGTTCGAGGACCTTTGTTGGTAGTATTCCCGTCCTGATCTGCCAGCCGGTTAATGGTACCGGCGTAAAGGTCTATCGCCTCAAAGAGGATGCGGGGATGAATCTTTATGACTGCCTCAAGGTCTGTCTTAGATCGTGTGTTGTCGCCAGGTGTTGAGTCCATAACATCCAGGCTTGTGAAGAAGGCATTGACGATCTCGCGGTCTATGATGCCAATTTCCTTCACTGGGGCAAAGTCCTATAGACAGTTTCAATCTTCATCATTAGTGCGGTAATGTCACGTACGTCTACCAGTGTCTTCTTAGTTTGCTTGTTGAGCTGAAGAGACGGGATATGCAGCACTGCAGGGCGCAGTTTAGGTTCAGCTTTCTTCGACTGCATATCTTCAGGCAACCGACTGCTGCTGAGATGAACATTACGAGTATTGAGCCAGTACTCTGTGCTTTCTGCTTTTGTAGCAAGTCTGAAGGTAATATCAGACACGGAGTCATGATGCAATACGCAATGTGGTCTTACTTAGATACTGACTGAACAGTCAATTTGGAGGCTTTCCCTTCAGAAGGCTGGTAAGGTTGAACATCAAGGTGTGTCACGTCAATCCTAGGGGGAGGTGCCATGACAAGAGAGACTTGATGTTTATAACACACAAGTACGATCAGCTATATAAACAAAGTTCAGGTTGATGCAAACTCTGCATTCTACAAGCCAGTTCCATTCTCCTTACTACCATTCATTCACCTCTCCGACCCAGAATGGAGGACACATGCACTTCATCAGCCAGAAGTGCTGCATTTGAGAATGCAAACTGCGTATGAGGACATGTCGCGTTCACAATATTGAGGCGCACACAATAGGACTGACAGACCATCAGACAAGATCCGAAGCACCAGTGTGTTTGAAATGGACGTTGCCTTCATTCCATACCTAACGAAGAGATTGAAAGCGACGAAGAATATGTACCTTGGAGATCAAATTGTACGGGATTCGGTCCGCTTTCCGGTGACGTTCCTTTTAAGTCCTTGCTTCGTACCGTATCTCACCATCTCAAACTCCACGAACTGAACTTCACAAGATATTCTTCTATCATTGACGTCCGCTTATCAGGATAACAGCATAGCTTATAAGATGTCTAAGCACTATCCAAACACTCCAGACGATGAACTACGAGAGTACGTACATATCATGATCCTTGGTTTGAAGCTGAATTCTTGACAGACTACTTTACGGGGCCAGAGACTCTGACTTGATACCACGCTACTATTCGATCTCACGTGCTGGACACAGCATCACTGTAGGTAAAGAGTTGGATGGGACTGTTGCGACTACAGTGAATGATGTCTTCAAATGCTCCTGGCCGAAAATCATGAGAGTTCGTGAATTCATTTCACTTATGCACCCTCTAACAAATATCCTCAGAATTATCTACTGCTTGATTTGCCTATGGCAGTACAAGAGAACGCTGGTAGTTTCAGCATTGCGTATAGAAGAGCGCAACACAACAAAGACCTCTATCACTTCTACCCTGAGCAGCTGGAAACCGAGGGTATGCCTAACTGGGACTTGGATTCCAGTCTACGTCAATTTCGGGTTGCTCTATGTGCTACCTTGGACGCAGAGGATGCCGTGCGTAAACACTGCGGAGCTGAACAGACGACTACTGAAGACTGCACTCCTGCACTGGCATGGACGCTGGCATACGACACACTGATGCTCAACGTCTGGCACAACGAGCTTCAGGAGAAGGGTGTTAGTATCAGGTGCGATCGTCGATCTCAGAGAGACGACCACGACTCATCACAATACAGCTTTCGTCCTCGCTGGTCCGCATTCCCCACAACCGCTGAACTGGCGAACCTCGAGTTTCCCCTAATCATTCCCGATGTAGTCTTCTCGATTAGGATCCACGTCTCCCACCCCACTTGAAGGAGGCTTTTAAATATCACCCCGCATATGTATTCTCTCATGGAGTTTCGCGCCCGGAATACCTCGACATTCCCATCCTTGTTGTCGAATATAAGAAAGTGGTCTCACACAGCGATGACGACCACGGAATCGAGGAGCACAGCCATCATCTGAGTGGCGCTATGACAGCCGCTCTGCCTCTATATTCAGTCCTGGGAATCGATACGCCGTTGTGTGGACTATTCCTAAAGCAATACGGAGTCGATACATTTCTCGGTACTGTACGGCGTACAGATAAAGGAGGACTGGTGAGCAGGATTCAGTCTGTCGTTTATTTGCTTTTTCATCAGAATGCACCATCTAGCCTTGTATCCACTCAACCATCATCAATGAGAAGGAAAAGCCCCGTTCGAAACAATTTAATCTTCTCTATAGAACACTCGACGTTCTTCATCTGCGTACAATCATCTCTAATATACAGGCGAGCGCAAGGAGCATTTCTGCCGAACTGGACAAGATCCCGCCGAGTCGACAACTCTTCTCATGTGATTGGGCCAACGAATCGCTTCAGTGTGCAGCGGAAGGTGGCCTCAAGGAACGACGAGTAATTGATGTGACGCGCCCACCACTGGTGGCCGATGATGCAGTCCTCCGGTGCGTAGATCAGACTCTTGCATTGAATAACACTTCTGATCTTTCTTTGCATAGATTCATATTTCGTTCATCCGAAGCTGTCATTCAGCTGTGGCTGGGTACCGCCAATATCAGGATCCAGTCCGCGACAACCTCCGGACAACTACCCGCTCATATCAGCCTCTGGCTGCATCTCTTCGACGGATCAACAAAGCTCGGCAATTCCTTCCTGACGGAACACGCCAAAGACATTAAGAAAGGGCTCCCGGACCATGCCCATCACCTTCTCGCTGAATTTCAGAGCGCTTGCGCCTCGGACAATCCCATGGGAACAACTGCCGACTATTCAATCCTCAGCTCTGATGTCACCTTCTCTCTGCTCTTCTGCTCTTATGCGCGACAGCTGCATGACATGCCTGCAGACCCTACGAACAACCATTTGCACATCACCCATTGGATGGCGTTATACAATTGTGTATTTTCTCGAGCATGGCGATCTCGCGAGGTTTCAGAATTGCTTGTCAGGTGGGTAGCAAGGCATTCACTCATAACAACAACTCATTCCAGTTTAACAGGTACTATCCACACTGGACGGTTCACCGTCGTCTCCGCGAAGTCGACGCCTTACGAAGCGACGTCATCAATTTGACGGAGATATGCCCCCATTCCGCATTCGTCTTTGCGCTCAAAGACCATGCGATTTTCAGAGGAGTACCGCGCACTGCGGAGATAACAAGGGTTCTTCCTGAGTTTTCGGTGGCGACCCGCAAAGGGACCGATGTTCAGATGCCCGTTATCATTGTCGAGCACGTTCTCACCATCAATAATCCCCAGGAGAGAGAGAAACATCTTGCCCACCTCTCTGCGGCACTACGATCTGCCCTTGCTCTGTGGGAGATACATCATATCAGTGCCGCTGTTCTCGGTTTCCTTGTCGAACAGAACATTGTCTCGACGGTTGTTGGATGGATGACCGAGGACAAAGAGGTCCGTCTCACGTATTTCAAAGGCTTCATGAACTGATTGATTCCACATGTCTACAGTGCTTCGTCTCCGAGGTCTCCGACTACACTTTCGACATGTCTCTTCCCCATGACGCTTTCAGATTCTTCACTCTGTTGCAGACGCCAGGCTCTGAGCGTTTTGCGGAGCATATGCAGGAGACGGTCGCTCTGAGTAGAGAGGAAGCGATGGAGGCCCTACTGGATCCCGGTTACGTCTCGTGGAAGTCGATTCACTGGAGTCACCTTGACAAAGGCAATGGTGAGGGTCCAGACACCCACGGATGGCGTGTAGATGTCGCTAAATCCATGGCGGATTGATGAGACACGACTAAACAATGTATATTAGTTTCTGTTCCGACTGACTTCTGTAACCGAAATGAAGTGCTTTAGCTATTGAATCAGATGAGATTAGAGCCAACAATGCACACGTAAGCTGCGTTCGGCTGAAGCGGCCGCTAAGGGAGCCAGGCCTTTGTGGTTGAGCATGCCGGATATCGGTACGGTGATACAGCTCCTGCGTTAAAGCTCTATGGGCATTGAAGACGCACCTGACGAGTTCATGTAAGCAAGGAAGAAAATCTCCATTTGCTCCGCGTCGTCACGATCCGAGCCCTTGAGAGTATGAAGTTAGGCACCATTACCCGTGCAAACAACCTAGAGTACACCGCGTCGATATAGCGAACACACGTGCACGTTTATTTGCACTACGCACCGAAAATCCTTCAACCCTCTCTCCCACAGTCGACCACTGGGTGTCCTCATTTGTCTTGATTCGAGTCTTTTCCAGCGACGCACACGTTAGCCACAATGAAGTTGAGCGTAATGATCTGTATCTTGGTCGTGGTCAACATCAACAGCCTAAAGGGATCAGTGCTTCGAGAATCCAGACCAAAACTACACGTGAAGCCGAGTATGAGATTTGAGGAAGACTTGACGCTGGTGCGTATGCCGTTAAGGAAGCACGAAGCTGTTCAGGGTGTGCGCCCATCGAGGACGAAGGCTGTATCTCTGAAATCGCCGGCGAGTCTTACCTGGGAATTGGCATACGAAGTCAGGATGGCTGGCCGGAGCTGACGATAAAGTGCCAGAAAGATCGGCGAATCAAGTATTTCTGACGTACGGCAAAGCTGCCTTGAATGTTAATCCACCAATATCCGTAGAGGTACAGGCTATAACTAACCTTGCCAGCGGCGCACTAGGAGCCGGATATACTACGACTGGGAGATGCTCAACTGTTGGAGGCACACTGGCAACCGCGTTGTGGGAGATGGGGTCCTCCGTAGACTTTGATGGTGCGGGGGGGCTAACCGTACAAGGACCGAGACGAGCAAGAAGGCTAGTCATCGCAAATGTCGAATGCGGGTAATCACCAGCAATACATCTTGCAATGACCGTCTTTCTCTGATTCTCACTCTCCGCCCAATGGTCGACGGTAAATCCGAGTTCCGCCTCCAGAACCTCGGGGTAGCTCACGCCGTGGTGAGAACGAGATCAAGACGAGGGTGCGTGACTCACAGCGACGTAAACTTGGAGCATAGTTCCGTGTATATGTTATCCGTCGTCAGTCCACTACGGATAGCTTGGAGACACGTCTTCTTGAGGGCGGGTAAGTCAATCTAACGAAGACCATGAGTATCCTCCGTACTAATGCAAACTGAAACGAACCATATCAGCAAGGCGATACATGGACTTTGGCGAGCTCAGATCGCTTGTCGCGCCCTTTCCTTTCTTGGTGTTTTGAGTCGATTCAGGTGCAGGTTACCTCCTGCGTATAGAGATATCCGAGGAGGCCTTTGAAACTACCACCCAATCAGCATGAGAAAGATACACAGGACAGACTACGCACGTTTTATAAGCAATATTCTTGGGCTGGCAGATACGACCCATCCGGCGAGGAGCAATCATTGGACGCTCTCTTTCGGGGCTTTTGCAAAGTAAGATGAGTACGGTACGGTCTTGAAGCGCCCATGGACTGACCCATTTCCCAAAGGTGCTATGTTCATCTCCTCTTCTTCCAACTCTTCGAGGTCGCTATCCTCGTGGATTCCGAAAATCTGTTGCGTAGAATCACTACGGGAGCCACATATCAGCGTTGCGGCTTTGCATACACAGGAAAATGACCTACGAGTGTCCAAAAGTGACTTACTTGATGTATGACTGTTCGAGTCGTCGTCAAAGACGATGGGCCGGTGGAAACATCAGTGATAAAATGCCAGCCAAATCTACATGACTCGGTCCGCAACGCTGCTTCGGTGCCCACTGCGTTCCATATGAATGTAGACCTGACTGTGAACGGCTCAGACGTCCAAACGTCTGCGGCAGACCTGGGGAGTGGGTGCTGCTGCTGCGACATGGTGGTTAATCGTTCAGCGCCAAGGTGCAGGGCTCATCGATGCGCCGACTTTCCAGAAGAATGCCGGAAGCAAGTCTCTCGACGCCAATATAAGCTGCCGACGGACGATAACAATTTGATTAATCGCCAGCTGCGATGATGATAAGACGAGGTCGACTTGTATCAAAACATAGGCGTATGTGGTACCCAGACCAAGTATATCACATCATCTATGACATCGCGTCAAATCATCGTATTATACAACAAGAAAGCGCAAACACACGGACCACGAAACACTGTGGACACAGCGCCACAAGCAGACATACGGAGATGGAACCACGAGACCGCGAACAAGAGCGCGGAACCACGGTACCAGGCAAGAGAACGGGACACGAAACCACGGACAAGAGCACGGACACATCCAAGTCAGAACTACACATGAGCATTCCACGGGGCTACAAAACGGGCAAGACAATGCCACGGGCCTACGAACACGGACAAGAGCCTGCCAGATGAGAGGTGATATTAGGTGGAGAAGGTGTTCGATCAAACCATTCTTTTCGGTATTGTACAGCCACCGGCAGGCATCTCAGGTAACCCTAACCTTGAGTCGATCGTGTATGTCAATATCCCAAGGTCATTCAAATCGGTTCAAGCGCTATCCACACTGTCCCGACGATGAAGTACGCGAGTACGTACACACCAGCCACCGTACTCAAGCCTTTGTTGGAACTGACTTATTGCAGATTGTTTTACCGAGTCAGAGATGTTTCGTCAACCCCCTTTACCATACAGTCGCGCAATCTGCAGGGCTGGCCGGAATTCTTTCAAGAACATTGAACGATGTCTTCAAATGCTCCTGGCCGGATATCATAAAGGTCGGTGATTTCTCAAGCTGTGGTGCACAATCTCATAACCTATTAACAGGATGATGCCCTCCTCGACTTGCCTGCTGCTGTGAAAAGTAGGGCAGGAATTTTCTATGCCGCCTACTTGCGAGCGCAGGAGAACAGTGCGCTATACGAGTTCTATCATGTCTCTCTGCCCGTCAACTGGGACCTGGACACTTCTTTACGCCAATTTCGGGTTGCTTTATGCAGTACTATCGACCTGGAATCGGCCTTGAAGCAGCACTGTGGAGGTGAACAATCAACCACGGAAGATTACACTCCTGCGCTAGCATGGTCGTTGGCGTACGACTCACTGATGCTCAATGTCTGGCACAACGAGCTTCAGGAGAAAGGAGTCAGTATCAGGTGCGAGTGTTAATCTGACATCTGATGTACGACCACACTGATTACAGTGTACAGCTTCCGTCCTCGTTGGTCCTCATTCCCCTCAACCGCCGCACCGACGAACCTCGAGTTTCCCGTAATCATTCCCGATGTTGTCTTCCAGCGAGGATCGACACCTCGTACCCGCGCTTACAAGAAGCACTGAAGTATCATCCGGCATATGTATTTTCTTGCGGAGCTTCACACCCAGCATACATCGACATTCCCATCCTAGTGATTGAATACAAGAAAAGATATTCCGAGAACAACGACTCTCGCGGAAATGAGGACCACAGGAAGCATTTGACAGCCGCCATGACGGCCGCTCTGCCTCTATATTCGGTTTTAGGAATCGAACGCCGTTGTGTGGACTGTTCCTAAGCACTACGGAGTCGACACGTTGATGGGCACTGTAGGCGACTCGCCTGCTGAAGGAAGAACGGTGCGCGTGGTCTCTTCTTTTGAACCTTTTCTTGACGATTTACGTGCCATTTAGCCCTACATCCACAGAGCCGTTATCAACGACAAGGCGAATTACCAGAAAGAGTTTGATCTTTTCAGCGAAGCGCGCGACCTTCTCCATCTGCGAACGATCATTTCCAAGATCTATGCCAGTGCAAAGAGCATCTCTGCGGAACTCGAGAAGAGCCAGACCAAAGCGCTGTACCGTGCGATTGGGCCGATGAAGTACTTCGACTTGCAGCAGAAAGTAGTTTCACCAATCCTCGACGATTGATTGATGTGACGCGCCCTCCGTTGGTGGTCGATGATGGGGTTCTCCGGTGCGCGCTGATAGATTTCTCCGCGACACGTCTAATCTCCTTCTTGAGACAGGTTTCTTTTTGATTCATCCGAAGATGAGATCCGACTGTGGCTGCAGACTGCCGATATCGTGATCGAGTCGGTGACAACCTCAGCCCAGTTACCAGCTCATTTCAAGCTCTGGCTGTGTCTGTTCGACGAAGAACCCCTATACCAATCCATCCTCCAGGAGGGAGCTGACGACATCAAGAAAGGACTCCCGGACCGTGCTCACGATCTTCTTATTGAACTCCAGAACGCGTGCACCTCAGGTGTTCCCAGTGGAACAAGCGCCTACCATGCGTACATTAGATCCGATGTCACGTTCTCTCTTCTATTTTGCTCTTATGCGCGAGACCTGTGCGCTATGCCCGAAGACCCAATGAATAACCATTCGCGGCTAACACATTGGATGGCGTTCTACAATTGTCTCTTCTCTAAAGCATATCGCTCTAGCTTGTCGGAGAATTTGCTAGTCAGGTGTGTTGCTCAAGACCCCGCGCTTCCCTGACACGTACTAATGCGACTTTTTCGCAGATACTATCCGCACTGGACTGTTCACCGTCTTCTCCGCAAGGATGAAGACCTACAAAGCGACGGCATCGGCTTGACAGAGATTCGGCCGCATTTTGCACTCGTCTTTGAGCTCGAGGATGGACGTGAGCTATTCTTGAGTACACCGGACCGTGCGACGGTGAAAAAGGCGCTTCGTGAGTGTTCGGTGGCAACCCGGAAAGGATCCGATATCCAGATCACCGTAGCAATCGTTGAGTACGTCCTCACGGTAGACAATCCCCAAGAGAGAGCGAAGCATCTTGCCCACCTCTCTGCCGCGCTCCGATCTGCGCTTGCGCTTTGGGAACTCTTCCACGTCAAGGCAACCATTCTCGGCTTCCTCGTCGAACAGAACATTGTCTCAACATTGGTCGCATGGATAAACAAGGACAAGAAGGTGTGTTTGACGCGTTGGTCGAGCTTTGTGATGAATATTCACTGTCCACAGTGCATCATCTCCGAGATCTCCGACTATACATTCAACATGTCTATTCCACACGAGACTTTCAGATTTTTCAATCTGTTCAGGATGCAAGGCTCTGAGACGTTTGCGGCGCACATTGAAGATGAGGTTGAAATGAAGAAACAGGAAGCGTTGGATGCCCTGCGTCCACCTCTCCCAACGCAAAGGTCGGCTGAATTTACTCGTCGCGTTATGGAAGACAAGCCTGAGCGTCAGGACCCTCGAAGATGGTCTGCAGACGTTGCTAAGTCCAGGGCGGGTCAAGGAGACGCGACTATGTGATGTGTATTAGTATCTAGTCTGATCGTTGTTCTGTAACGAAATGAAGAGTCTCTGCTATTGGATCAGACGAGGTTACAAGGCTAAGAGTGCAAGTGCAAATAGCCCGGAGCCTGGAACGGCTTCGTGCATACAGTTCCTCGAACTCGGATTCAACGAGTGAGGTCGGATACGCGCTGCCAGGTTTCAACCTCGATAAATCCTGTCTAAGTTGTTTTTTTCGCGCGGAATCGTCCTGAATATCGATGATTTGTCCCCTTACTCTCTCCTCGCCTCGTAAGATACGTACCGACTTTCCTCTGGTCCATACCCGGCGTATATCCGCAACGCTTCCGTTTTAGATCATGTCTCACGCCTCTTAGCATACAGCCACCATCTACCACCGTCCTTCAAGTTCTTCTCTACGGCGACTTACCGTGTCCACGACTCGGTGCGTTTAATACCGTCGTACAAGACGCTTACTAACCATAGTACCGTTTCTCTGATGGAGCCACGGGAACGTGTTGCAGGATCATCGCTCGCCAGCACCATATGGACTTTGGAGAAGTCAGACAAGAGAAAAAAGTGGGTTACGGCTACATTCATCAGTATTGCTTCTATCTTGTTCATGTTCGACATCGCCGTGCCGCCCGGCAAGAAACTAGTTGCGGAATACGAGGAACACCTCATCAGGCAAGTGAACGTGTATGTCGACAATCAGGATTACATCTCACTATCACCTCTAGTTACCCGAAGCCTTTCGAATGGTCTATCACTCCGCATTCACCAGTGAAAGCTCAGATGGCGCAGGCGCGTGCAGCACAGTGCTACATTTAGTTGTCAGTAAGGTGTGGACAATACACAGTCGAACAGTATGAGCCTGAGTTATATATAGCTGTGTGTGCGCGTATACTCATGATTGACAGGCGGCGTTATGACAGAAAATAGCTCGAACGTGATGTTCCACAGGCATCTCCCTGTGCCTCTAAATCATTATCTTGAGAAGCTGGATTGATTCGGTTCGTCTTTTGAGGCATCCATCATACGCGATGATGCCGTGTGACAATCAGATAGTTCGAGTGTCCGCCGATTTTCTCACCATCCATTTCCGAAGGTGCGTCTTCTCTTCAACACCCCAATTGCATGAGCATGCCCACCACCACAGAAGACCACGCCTTACACACCGAAAACAACCGTCGCACTTCTGAACACTCTCATTCTCCCGCCAAAATGGAACAAGCTGGGGCGCCTTCGACTGGAAAAGGCGCGCGCTTCTGGATTCTGTTCGCATCCCTCAACGTCACACTCTTTCTTTCTGCGCTCGAGCTTCTCGCCGTATCCAACGCACTCCCGACCATCGCACAGGACCTCAAAGCAACCGAGTTTGCCTGGGTGGGCTCCGCGTACGCGCTCTCATCTACCGCATTCCTCCCCATGACAGGCGCCCTGGCCGAAGTCTTCGGCAGACGTCCTGCGTTAATGGCAAGCATTGTGTTATTCTTCCTCGGGAGCGGAATATGCGGCGGTGCGAGCACTATGGGTATGATGATCGGGGGCCGGACAGTCCAGGGACTGGGAAGTGGAGGAATCCAGGCGCTCTCCGCTATCATCTTGGCGGATTTAGTGTCGTTGGAGGAGCGAGGCCTCTATGCGGCTTGTTTTGGACTGTGAGCATCTCTCAAATTTACGCGCACTCGGTAATGCTAACACGATGGTACAGAACGTGGGGAATCGCTAATTTCCTAGGTCCAATCATTGGAGGTGCTTTGGCGGATGCGGGCGCTTGGAGATGGCTGTTTTGTACGCCGTTCATACTCCTTATACCTTAACAGTTGCTTGACAGACAATATGCATTAGACTTGAATCTTCCCATCGCGGGAATAGCCTGTGTTATTTGTTTCGTCGTGATGAAGCTACCCACACCGCCCGGTACCTTCTACGAAAAGATCGTCAAGTTGGATTGGATGTCAGTGTGTTTCCAAAATCATCTGTACGCTTACGCTTACACTGATGTAGTGGAAATCTGCTTGTGGTGGGGAGTACCGCAGCCTGTACGATTGCCCTGACATGGGGCGGCGTGGTATATCCATGGAATTCAGCCCGTGTCGTCGTCCCGCTCGTTTTGGGCTGCGTGGCACTAGTCGGTTTCGTGGTATTTGAGACTAAAGGAGCAAAGTACCCTTTGATTCCTTGGTCCGTCATATCCAACAGAACTAGTGTGAGCGGGTAGGTAGCAAGCCGATATTTTGTCCTTTGAAACTGATCAATGGTACTGACAGATTTCTGCAAACATTCCTCATCGGCGTCGTCGCCCTTGGTGTTGTCTGTAAGCTTACTTCCTCGAAACAAGGACTTGATCTGAATGATATTGCTAGACTTCACGCCGGTCTACTTTCAAGCGTGTCACCTTGCATCACCGATGCGCTCGGGAGTGCTCATTCTCGCTCTGGCGGCGCTGGCTCCTGCTGCCATGATGGCTAGTGCTATGGTGCGGAAGACGTCTCGCTTTCGACCCCAAATGTGGGCAGGCTGGATTCTTGTACTGATCGGATTGGGCTTGATGACGACATTGACTGCGACTACGCATGTGGCGTCGGCTGTTGGGTTTTTGATTATTCTAGGTGTCGGGGTGGGGTAGGCATCAGTCTCTACCTGTAAGTATGCTTTGATAACGCTTCGACAGATTTAACTATGCGACGACGGTATTCCCAGTCAAGCACCCTTGCCCGTCTCGCTAAACGCGCCCGCGTTGTCTTTGCACATGTTCTGTCGAACCTTTTCTGGGGTACGTACGCTCACTTCTTGCTTTCAGAAAAAGCATGACGCTCTGTTGAAAAGGTGTGGGGTGTGACCATTGGCAGTGCCGTGCTTCAAAACGAACTTCAGCGACGCTTATCTCGGACGCTGCCCGAGTTCTTCGAGGCCAATCCAGGAGGCGTTACCATCGCGTATGCGCTTATACCCAGTATCAGAAGCATGGATGATTCTCTGCGAAGTAGCGTCCAAACCGCCTTTGCTGAATCGTTGAAGGTTTTATGGGAAGTTCTCATTGGCGTTGCAGCGCTCGGGGGACTTGTAAGCCTGCTGATGAGAGGTCTTCCATTGCACAGTTATACAGACGAGAAATGGGCGGTCATGGAGAAATCAGGTGGGACGAGTGACAAGGAGGTAGCGTCGAGGGACAACTAATGTGGACGCGGGGCGTTTGTCATTTCTCTGAGTATTTAACTCCAGTGTTCGGACAATGAATAAACTACACGCCTCAATCGGGCGCTCCTTCCCGTATTAGTTCTCATCCTAGGCATATATGCCTGAAAGGCGGTGTATCAGTGTCGATATCTTCACACGAGACAGAGACGTACCAGTCAACAGCGATCAGACTCATCGGAGGGATCCCCTCGTATCCAAAGTAAATAGGCGAGAGGCACCTGGCGGATCAACACTCCTCCTACCATACAAACGGCATAACATGTCCGCCAGCCATCTCATCGGTATCCCAAGTCTCCAGGACGGCGGACCCTCGGAGAAAGTGTTCAAGAATAAGGGATGGAGCATTGCTTGATGTTTACCACTCGTCGCTGTCGGGTGCGGTACCACCGGCAGGCATTTCTTGGGCAACTTTTTACAGTCATGACGTAGTGTGTAACAATTCCCTCTACTCGCGCTACCGCCGTGACTGCGAGGAGACACTACTCGCGTTCTGATTTTCTTCTTCGAAAAAAGGCAGAATACAGGACATTCTCCATACTACACTGCTCAGAGATGCGTCGACATGTTCCGCGCGCCGGGCCACACGAAGTGCTCCTCCTGCCAAGTACATATTCTCCACACCACCCTTCTGGCATCACGCTTGCCTTAGACGCGAAGGACGCTTCGTTGAAGGACTAGAAGACCCGCATCTAGATCCCGCGCATATACGACTTCTACGCAGTGGCGCTGAAGCTTGGCTATCATTTTTGCCTAGCCATCTGCATTTCAAAGATTGTGGCAAAGGGACATGCAATATAATATGAATGCTACAGGTACTCTTATCAGTTTAGACTTTACGATAACTACCATTCTTCTTCGTCCGAATTCTGAGCCGGTGGCTTCCAGTACAACCCTGGCATCGAAGCAGATGCGTGAGTGTACGTCTTTGCTTTAGGCTCTGTCTTGGAGGCTGATTTCGGCATCTCGCTCGCAGATATTGGGGGCACTGCAACGACGCCAGACGCAGATATTTTGGGGGCTGCAACGACGTCAGACCGAAATGAAGAACAGAATGTTGACAAGACGTACCTGTTTTCAGTCTCTCCCTCGCCTCCGCGGGGGTTTCGTAGCGAGCCGGCGTGAACGGTGGTTCGTTCTCGTCCATGTTTGATGCGAGGTTCGCGACATGAACGGAGTCGGCGGGTGGTTCGTGCTCGTTCATACTTGACGCGAGGTTCGCGCCATGAACGGAGTCGGCTTGGGATTCGCTCGGGTGTGGTTCGTTTTCGATGATTGATGCAGAGGATGGCGTCTCCTCCTCATCTGAAACAGGCAGCTCGTACTCGTCAAAGTCGGGTGGCGAGTCTGTCAATGTCGAGGGCGATACTACGAAATGAGCTGTTGCGGTTTGCCGAGTCGAAGAAACTCCCGGCGTGCGACTGGTAGGCGGAACTTGTATTCTCGCAGACGGCATCCTACTTGCAGTGTTCGCTTGTGGCCTCTCCGTCTCATGCTGAGAAGTGAGGTTCTCCGGTTGGTCGTCTGTCGTGGTTGGAGGAACCGCAATATGGTCGACCTCGTCCAGGGCATCCGAGCTCGGCATTTCACCGTCGCTTGAATCGAGAGGAGATAACGGAGGAGTTTGGTCCCGGTCAACGTCGATGATTCTTCTTCCGTCCGGAGGGTCGTTCGAGTTTGAGGCGGCTCCAGTTGAGTTTGATGGCTCATTCGCAATCGCAGCGGTCATATCGTTTAGACGTTGGCGCCAGTCTACAGACTCGCTGAATATGGCTCAGTGGCGTCGGGCGCAAAAGCAGATATAGGGCACATACTTGGGGTCAGGGATGATGGTGTCGGTACGATGCTCGTTGATGAATGGTAGAGGTACGCAGGTAATCGAATGTCCTCCATGGGTGGTTTCTTCGAGATAGGTGTTCTGGTTTTAAAGGTCAAAGGTCAACACTAGGAATGGTGAGAGAGTGAGAGATGGAGACATGAGGCGGTGTTTGTGGGTGTGTGGTCACGGAACGCAAACACATTCAGGAACATAACAATGAGAATATGGATCGGAGAGTAAAAGAGCGCCCTTGTCTAAATGGAGCAGTCTGCGCCTTGGCAGCAGTGCCATGTAACGTCATTTGAACATGGAGAAAACGGACATTATAAAGACTGTCAAGTCCATTAATGCGAATCAAGAGATAAATGTACAGTCCATTTACCATTGCGCGATAACTAAGCACATGGAGAGGAGCGTTCACGTTCAGGGCGTGTTTTTGAAGGAAAAGAGATCCCCACCAAATACGGACGGGACAGCACGAAAGCGACTCCGAATATTGAGCCATCATGACAGGTTATCGAATCGTGAAACTCAGTGTGGCGGGTAGAAACCTCCCCTAGAGAGCGATGACAAGATGGGAGTGCGGTTGGTTTCAGTGCCAAATCAGTATACCGTAGGGAAGCAGTAAAGCGAGGCCGCCTTGACGCAAAAGCGGATCACAGAGAAACGACGGTACGCTGAGAAGAATATCTACAAGCTTGAAGCACCGTGAACTGCGTCCTTTGGTCTGTATCGGAACGCGTATATCAAGGAGAAGCCAGACGCACGTTACGGTTGCTGGGCATCACAGCAGCGCGTGTCCTATCAAGACGGAGCTATCTACATCGCGTCGCGGACTAAATCAGCATATATGCGGGGCATACCACACACCTTGATCTGCATCTACATTGGCGCGAGGACTGCGATGACAAGGCAGGAAATGAGTCATGATTGACGTTGGATAGACATGGTGCATGCAGCATCCTGGTCTACCTATCTAACGATCCTACTCCAGAGCTGTCGTCTGAATTGCAAGCGGATAGTGACGATAGGGGCGAAGCCAAATGCGACGGAAGGCTTGCATTACGCAATCCATCGTATCCGAAAACGGACTCGATAATTCCCACGTCCATCATCATCCTCAAGCCGTCGTCAACGTCCACGCAAAAGACAGTTAAAAATGGTGAGCATTCGAATTTTGTGGGCTACGCAGTGGGGGTTAGGCCTGGAGAGATGATTGGGAGCGGTGGATTGGCGATGAAGGATGGGTGGAGGGTGGATGGGGTTGGATGGAGGGGTCGCATTTTCTGCTTGTATCCCGTGGTGCGCGATTTGATGCTAATCTGGGTTGTTATTTAGACGAAAGGAACGTCCTCGTTCGGAAAGCGGCACACAAAGTCGCACACGCTCTGCCGGCGGTGCGGGAACCGCGCCTTCCATAGGCAGCACAAAAGTGCGTACACTTGGTCCCCATCGATTTGCTCTATAATTTCAATGCACCGTTCTATCTCATCGCCATCATCTATTCTATCGTTGCCGACTGGCATGCATTGCTGACGCTTGATTTACAGCTTGCGCCCAGTGTGGATACCCCGCCGCCAAGCTGCGCTCGTACGAGTGGGGCCAGAAGGCCAAGCGCAGAAAGACCACCGGTACCGGACGTATGCGGCACCTGAAGGATGTGAGCAGGCGGTTCAAGAACGGCTTCAGGTGGGTTTTATGTTTTCTTCTCTGCGGGGTTGATAATAACGTTGCGCAGGGAAAACACGGTCGCGAAGAAGAGGACCAAGACGACGGCGGAGGCGTAAACTCGATTTTATATGCATCCCACGTATCGTTGTTATCGCCCAATCTGTATGCTATGACTGTATGATGCATGTTCGTTCGTCCAGTCGTCTGAAGTTGTGGCTTTTCGAAGGAACTCGTTCCCTTGATGGGCTCATTGTCGACTCGTTGTTATGTGTTAACGCGTGCCTTGCAGTCACCACCTTGTGCCGTCATTCACGTTTATGGGTACCCTTACGGTTTCCCGTTACTTTTCTATTCGCGTTGGTCGTCTGATAAGATATCGAGGTGCAGCTGACGACGGGGTTGTTGTTCTGATAGGAGGAACGAATCTTAGGTCCGTCGGAGTACGTCAAATACAAGAGTCTGCTTTACAGTCAACCGTACTAGGATGGACTATGTGCTGGGAAGATAAGATTGAAAGCTATAGCTCTTCCGTCTTATCCTAATCATTATCGTACTGCGTGATCAGAATCTTATCTGCCTCGATAAGCACGCAGCTTCTGACCCACACGAGCATACATACTTTGCTGTATCTACTCGTCGTCCACACCGCACCGACGTCCGGGCTCTGCTCTCGTCCCTTCTCGAGCTGTCCCAATTTGGTCCCGCCCGATATTGATCGCCGTTAGATAAGACGTGGAATAAACTGTACGTGATTGGTCAGGCCTATCTTCGGCCACTGCCCTAGCCCTAGATTACGATAACGAGCCGGGGCTGGGGACTTTTGTTGATCTGTCACCACCACCACCACTTCTTTTCCGCTACTGCTGCTCTACTTTTCCGTGTGTCTGCCTCTATTTGGAAGGCCCTTCATATTTCGCGTGGTTTAGACTGCGACTATAGGAGCTCTAGTAGGAGGCTCACAGACCGACGATTTATTCCCTCCATAACCCGCTGGGCAGTACAAGAATCTACGTGCTCGTTGCTAGTCAGCCGACGCGAAAGCAAGACGACGAATTACTTAGAGCCTAGGACAAGGTAAACATGTCGCCCGTCGTGCTCGAGCCCCCCCTCGTCCACCAGCATCGTGAGTAACGTTTTCCTTCTCTTCCATGGCGTTGGTATGGTTAAGGAGGCTGAGATTTGTTATGTCTTTGCTTCTCTAGCTCCGCGCCTTCTACCCGACCATCGCCTCCCTTTTTGTTCGTCATTTCTCTTCCTTCTCTGTCGCCTACGCCCAACGCATGCTCATCAACCTTATTCTTATAGACCTTGACCTACCGCAACGCTGTGTTGTTTGTGGAACAGCAGACACACCTTTATGGCGGCGCGACCCAGTAAGTGGGAGCGCGATGTGTAATTCTTGTGGTGAGTTACTTTTCTGCCTACACCGTCGCGCCTCTGCTCCTTTGCTTCCTTTTTGTTCGGCGTCTATCAATCAGTATCAGATGAGTTGCTTTGAGGGGCGCGTTTCATCTTGCAATGATGATAGCTCGCGATGCACACATTGCAGCGTGTCGGTCTACGCTCGTGTCCTATCTGGTACACGCAGGCGCTTGTGTCTGCCTACATACCGTTTAATCTGCCATCGCCGGCGTTTTGCCTAGCCCTTTACATTTCATCGACGTGACGCCTCGTGTTTACGTTTCTGTCTTGATTATCCCGCCTCATGCCATGCTCGCTTCTATTTCATTCGGCGTTGATTTTCGTCAACTTGCTAATCCAACCGTTGATAGGTTTATACCAGAAATCACGGACGCGTCCCCCGTCACCGACGCAGCTGCATCTGCCATCTCTCTCCCCGCATTTACCATCGTCCATGTCTTCCCATAACAACACCAATGGCCACCACCATCACCATGCAGGACCAGGCCTCACCCCAAACACGAATGGGCACGCAGGCGGCACGTGTCCCGGGGACGGCCGTTGTGATGGTACTGGTGGCACGTCGGCGTGCGATGGGTGTCCAACCTATAATAACAACGCAGGTGGGGTACAGGGACAGCAGCAACAACAACAACAACACAGGATTATGGAGATTGCCAATAATCCGAGCCAGGTCAACGACGATGCTGGCCCCGCCGGAAGCTCTGCTATGGGGCTTGCTGGTCCAGGAATGCCTGCAGGTGGCGGCGTTGGAGGCGGTATGGGAGGCGGCGAGGACACTGGAAGAAAACGAGCCGCCGTGGGGGCGCTGGCATGCGCCAATTGCGGGACGAGTACGACGCCGTTGTGGCGGCGTGATGACGTCGGGAATAATATCTGTAATGCATGTGGTACGTGAGCTGTTCCCTTTTCGTGGCTTTGTCGTCGCCGTGGCCGCTGTCGCATCTTATCGGATGTCTAGCCGGGTTCATATCATATCATATCAGATATCGGAACCGGGTGATGAGATCCGCTTGTTTCCTTCCACGACGACGACCAAGTGTGCGCTATCCTTCCTTTTTGCTGCGCTTTTATTCTTCGTTCTTGTTCTGACGTCATCACTCATCCAGGTTTGTATTTCAAACTTCACGGCACTCACCGACCAAACTCTATGAAAAAGACGGTCATCAAGCGAAGAAAACGCGTACCGGCTGCTGGGACAGTGCCTGCAAACGCTCAACCTAGTGGTCAGCAGAGCCATTTCCCACTCGCGTCACGTATGTCAGATCAGGCGGCGGCGGAGGCCCTTGTTGCCGTAGGGAGGCATCCAATGGGTGCTGGAGAAGAGGGTGGCAGTGATGACGAGACGCAGGGACGGCGCAAGCGTCAACGTCGAACGAAGAAGGATACTGCGACGGGCGGTAGCGGAGACGACTCGGAAGAGGGCGGCGGATGGGGCGGCGGAATGGCGATGGGACGTGCCAGTCCGTTTGTGAATCCTGGCCACGGAGGCTTCGAGCTCCCTCCACTCGGGAACTTGGGAGGTCGCGCTGCTGGTGGTAGTGGCAGCAAAGCTGCTACGCCCAGTCGGACGCAAAGTCCGTATGGCCACCATTCACCGTTTTTCGCAGGCGAAGGCGGCGTTGAGAGCAGGTCGGGCCCGATAACCTTGCCAGAGCTGGAGCGCCATTACATGGAGCTGTATGAGCAGAAGCGGAGGATGGAGGAGCTGCTTGGGAGAACGGACAAGATGATGGGAGAGGTGCGAAGGGGGATTGAGGAGATGCGGGGGATGAGGGGAGGACCTTCTACGGAGATGCGGGGAGGAGGTGATCCAGCGATTGCACGAGGCGCCGAAGGGATGAGCTCGATGGTGCGACCTGGTAGCGCCTTGGCTGTCCCGCTAGCACGTCCGAGCAGCGGTGAACGCGAGCGAGAACGGCGGGAGAGTGTGTGGCCCGTTACGGGTGGGGAGTGAGTGACATTCGACTTGTTCTCGGACTAGTGCTTTGCGTCTCGGTCTTTGCTGTGATAGTTTATATGATATTGGTCAGGGTTAATTAATAATGGCACCTACTCTTTTCGTATTATATGTACTTGAAAAGGCCTTTTTTATGTTTTCTTGTGGTACTAATGGGTTTTTGGGCCGGGCCGCAGACTAGTTGCTGAATGTATGCGCCTTCTGCATAGCAGCGTGATATTACAGCAAGCTGCGAAACTATGTGAACTCCGGCGGATTTCATCACGACAGGATTTTTGCTCAGGTATCTGTCGAAAAGGGTCGATTCGTACTGGATTCGCAAGCTCCGAAGCTGAAAAACGACGGGATTGGCCCAAATGCAGTAATAGGTCACTCCGGAGTCGTCTCGGTGCGCCTTTCCCTGAGCAGAAATTGTGAAGAGGTAAAATGTCAAATAGTTCACATAGTTTCGCAGCTTGCTGTAGCCTCCGTGAACACGTTGCCGCCTCTGATCGCGCGTGGCGCTGAGTGATGGCTCAATGTCCTCACGCTTTCTTGTTGATGTATGCTCAATGTTATCAGGCGAAGAACGACCTTTTACTTCCCTCTTTTTTCAATGGGACACAAATAGGTGATCGTAAGGACAGAATCACGCCTTGTCCGACTTTGAGCGCGTCGGCTTGTCGTAGCGCATTCGTCTCGGGAGAAGATCCAACCCGTAGCACAGTCGCTGTAGTAGTGCCGTAAGGACTACTCGTGTACCACGTATATATATGCATTCCTCTTCTACATACAAATACTGGACTTTATATTTAACGCACAGACCAGCGAAGGATATTTACCTTATATGGACAAGAAGGTTGACATATGTTTCGTTCGCTCCTTACACTCTTATGCCTGTTTCCATCGTTATAAGTACTCCTTACTCTCGCTTGTCTTTTAACTTAGTATATTCATCCAAAGTGGGAATCGAAATCTTGCCTTGTTAATTGTTGCCTCCAGTATCTTCTCATCGTTGGATTAGGGATGTACCCGTAACGGTAACTTACCACTGAAAGACAGTCATTCAGGCAGCTTCAATGCTCAAACAATGCACCAGTAGTGAATAGCAGGGGGTAGGGGTACCCGGTGCGGGTTGGGGTCGGGTACATATGGGGCCGGGTGCGGGTGTCGGACCGCTCACCCGTTGATCACCCGGGTTACCCTCTCAAACCCGCGATCACACTGTGGCGGCACGTACTGGCCAGTTTCTCGATTATAGTTAGCTTCCGTTGATTCCAATAATACATCTAAAAGTTTGTCACAGGGCTACGACTACATCTAAGGATCGTTGTTGGCATCCATCCCATCTTGGCCTCTGGCGCTAGTCTGCCACCTCTTCTTGTCCTCTATGACATCCGACGGTGAGAATCCTCGAAAGCGTCGCGCTGAGGCTTCCCCTACGGGCTCAGCTTCGTCAAAGCTATCTCAGTCAGCATCCCGGGCCAAAGAGGGGCTAAAAAACGGAGCACAGAGAACCTTGAGTTTCTTGCGCAAATCCCTCTCCCGCTCCCGCTCCCGTTCGCCTCCAATTGTCTCCTCTCGTCGCTCTCGTCGTTCCTCAGACACCCATGATCATCTGGCTCCTTCATTGAGGTCAACGTCTTCCGGCGCTAGTGAGTGAAACATTACTCTACTCACCATGTCTTGCTGATCTCCAACGGAGGCTCCTTCTTCTTCACCGGCACTGAGCCGCACGATCCCGAGGACAATGACTCCGACTCACCGCGCCGCTCTACTGCAGGACCCAGCCACACAGTGGTCGACTCCGATTCCGAGAGCAATGTTGAGATATTGCCTCCCGATGACAATGCTGATGCGTCTCCTCAGGAAGAGCCAGTTCGTGGTCGTCGGGGTAAGCCGTCGCCTGTTCAGAAAAGAGGTGGAGCTCGACGGTCTAGCCCTAAAGATAAGGGCAAATGTGAGTGCTCTGCTCATCTAGTCATTGTACATGTTAGCTGATCATCACTCACAGCAAAAAAACGCACCCCGTCTTCCTCACCAGAGCCACTGCGCTGCCGCTCGGGGCGAGCATCCAAGCCCACCGAAAAGGGTATGTACCTGCTCAATCATATCAGTTTTCTCGCTCACCCATGGGACATATCAGTCTCTGAGCAAGAACGGTCTGCCCCGTCCACATCCAAGACCAGCCGGAAGAAATCGCCAGCCCGTAGCTCGAATCAGCGCCCCAAAAAGAAGCCCAAGACTACCGCTTCGGCCTCGGTCGACATCTCCTCGGTTCCCAAGGTGGCGAACATTGCCGACGATGTCAGTGATACTGAGATGTCATGTAAGTTGCCTCGCTCGGTGCAGACTCATAGACTAAGACCTACCTAGCCAAAAAGAAAGCTCCGGCTCGAAACTCGCCCATGTATGGCTTCTTCAAACCCGAGTGCAAAATCAAACACAAGGATACCGAGCGCGGCAAACACGTACCTCACGAAATGTTTCAATGCTGCCTCTGCGATTCCTGGGTTGGTCGCAACATGACGACTCAGGACAAGTCTTCGACGAGTGCCCTTCGTGTTCATGCCGAGGCGTGTTATGGACATGAGGCGGTTAAGGCGGCGAAGGAGACGAACAATCTACAACACCCTCCTTCAATATGCGATGACCGCCGGCGAATGGACAGCTATCGAGAACTTGTGCGAGGTTCTTGGAGTATGTCTCTTATCTTTTCTTTCTGCTACGCATCTCATTGTTGACTTGGCTACTCAGGCTTTCAAAGATGCGACAACATACTTTTCCCGCGCTGACGCTAACCGTACTACTATCTCACCGACGATTCAGAGTTGTATCGCATCGCTCTCAGTACGTTTCATTTCATCATTCACTCATCTCACTTACATCTTCTCCAGTCCTTCACCCAAAGCACAAGACCGGGTACTTCGATGATCACGATTGGCCTGAGGAGTGGAAGACCGAGGCAAACAATCTCATTCGGCGTGTCTTCAACCAGTACGTTTCCGCTTTCGAGGCTAGTCGAGATGTAGCGTCGCAGGGGCCAGCAGCTGCACCAGCCAAGGTACGTCTCCATTGATATCTCCTCGGGGATGATTTGACTCACCACTCACGGATTCACTTCACAGGCCTCGAGCTCCAAGAAATCAACCTCGAACATATTCTCCGACGACGACGACGACGATGCACCAACAGCACGTGCTCCGCTAACCAATCCCTCAAATGAGCTGGAGCGATACCTCGCTTCAGAGCGGGAGAATGTGAAGGATGTTCTGGGTTGGTGGCACAAGAATTGCACGAAGTATCCGGTTCTCTCGCGGATGGCCCTGGACTATCTGTCAATCCCTCGTGCGTTATCATTTCCTCTCATTCTCTCTTTTCTGATTGTTGGCCTGATCTACAGCTACTTCCGTCGGGGTCGAGCGCTTGTTTAGTCAAGCTCGTATCCTGATATCTCATATCCGCAACCGTCTTTCGGCTCAGACTGCACGCGCGTTAGTGTGCCTAGGATCTTGGAGTCGTGACGGGTTGGTACACGACAGCGACATCTCCGCAGTCACCAGGACGCCTGTAGTCAAAGAGGAGATAGGTGCCGACGAGGATGAAGATATTATGATGCCCGTAGACTTTGATACTATTTACAAGGACATATAGATACTATTGCTGTACTAGGCTCGTTTGAGCGCTATACACACTGCACTTCTGTCGCTTGAGCTTAGCTATGCATCAGATTTCAAGTCAACACCCCGTATCAGCCTCTGGTGAGCGACGCGCACGAAGGCGGGTGGCGGATACCCGTGACCCGTGAATGACCCGTGACCCGCCGATGACCCGGGGCCAACCCGGCCTGCAACCCGTACCCTTGTTGAGGGTACGGGTATGACATGGGGTAGGGTGCGGGTTCACTGGGAGACACCCCTACCCTACCCCTGCTACTCACTATGCACCAGAAAAGTTGATTCATGTCCTTTGATGTTTTCCGGACAGTAAATGGGTGGTCCGGGAGGCCAAATGCACCGAGAACGTCGTTGTTCATCAACAAGATGGTCCACGTGGTAGGTGTCCCGATTGGGACAAGCCATCGCTGGCAAGGTCTTCAAGCGACATCCACGACACATTTCAGCCAGCATCAGATTGTGTTTGTCCTTGGTACTCTACATGAGGGGTCTGCTACTGGATGGATAGCGATTTGAAGACGATCTGACCCCACCAGGTGAGTGACCGTATCACGGCCGTATGACCGATCCGTTGACCGTACTTGTTAGCGACTGACTAAGCCACGAGACTCAACCAGGTACCACAGCAAGAAACTTAAGGAGGGAGCGTTCGCGTTCGTAAGACTAGGCTAGGCCAGGTGTATAAACGAGATCGGAACTAAAGTACAATGATACTACACTACTGCTTATATACTAGTAAGTCTGTGTTTGAAGCTCCTTGTCCATACGCGTTTCCACTAGGGATGCTCCACGCCCTTGACCCAGTGTGGTATGCTACTAGTCCGTGAAACCATTAAATACGAGTGGTGACTGCATGTAAGTAATAATACTGAAACGACCATGTGTGCTACGAGTGTCGGTGGTGTGTATACAATAGGGAGTCCATGAGGTATCGGCATGTATGATGTCATCCATGTGTTGGGCGTGTGTCCGACATGAGTACGGCTTCGGTAATGAAAAGGGGTATGATCGGTGAGAAACAGATGATGAAACGGTCCGTTGGTTGATAAGACAAGGCTCCCGATAAGATATGATAAGATGTGAAAATGTGAAAATATGGCGATTCATAACATCACCCCCTCCTTAAGGCGCAAGTTCCATTCTGCGCCAGAGTCGCTCCATGAGGGCTGCAGAGGGTAGCGTGACGTCGAGGGGTTCGGTATCGGCGGTGGCATGGGTTGGAATAGATGTGATGGAAATTGCGACATGGGGACTTCAATGCGAGCAAGCGCGGGTGGCTTCGGCTTGTTCGGATATTGTTGGTGGAAATCGCTGATAGCTTCGTCGGCATTTTTGAGATTGCATGCCGGTTCCCATGTCTGCTCGTGTGTGCCGTAACCCTTCCAGTGAACCTTGTATTGAAAACCCCCGCGGTACTTTCGGGAATTAACCACTTTCTCAACCTCCCATTCCGGTTCGGCTCCTTCCAGCACAGGTGGTGGACGCGTGTCTCGGGGTTGCGTCGGAAATTGGGGCTCGTGGTAAGGCGTCAACAGGGCCTCATTGAACACGGGATGGATGCTTTTCCACGTGTGAGGAATCTGGAGCTTGTAAGAGCTCGTCCCGACTTTCTTGATCACTTTGAACGGCCCGAAGCGTTTGTCATCGAGCTTCTTCATTGGTCGGTCCGTGCTGAGATTCGTCCCTTCCAGCCATACTTTGTCGCCTTCCTTGTACTCTACTGCCTCTGTCCGCTTCCTGTCATAAAACCGTTTCATGTCTTCTTTTGCCATCTTCAATGCTGACCCACTTCGTCCCATGTTTTCCTCATGCCGTCGGCAAACTCCTGCGCAGTCTCATTTCTCGATGCCGTTTTCGGAGCGGTGCCTTTGTAGGGTGTCTGCCCATGTCTGCAAAGAACGGAGTGACTTTGGTTGCCGAGTGTACCCGATCATTGTAAACAAATTCGGCAGAGGGTAGCCATTCGTGCCAGTCGTTCTGATGGTAGTTGACAAATAACCGTAAGAAATGTTCTATCTCTTGGTTCAGCCGTTCCGTCTGCCCATTTGCCTGTGGATGATACGCCGTTGTAAAGTTTCCTTGTATGCCCAACAACCGGTACAACTCCTTCATAAAACGCGAGTGGTATTGTGGACCGCGATCATGTATCATCTGTCGTGGCATCCCATGTATGGGGAAAATGCGATCACGGTAGATGCGGGCCATGCCTTCTGACGTCAGAGTGGTGTGTGTCGGTATGATGCGTAATCGCTTTGTGAAATGGTCCACAAACGTGCTGATGCGTTGTATCCTCCGATTCCGGCAGTCTCCAATCATGTCCGTCCCTACTATTCCCATGGCTCGCTTGGCACATCAATAGGATGAAGAGGTGCAGCCGGCTTCGTGCGATGTGACTTGGTGACCTGGCATTTTTGACACCCTTCTACGTATTCCGGACGTCTCGGCTGATTCCTGGCCACCAATAGGTGCGTGTGATCAGCTCGAGGGTCTTGTATCGTCCGGGATGCCCTGCAAGCTGTGCATCATGGTGCATTCCAATAACTCTTCCCCGCAATTCCTTGTCCTTCGGTATGTAAATACGATCCTTCCACATAATAAGTCCATTTTCCTTCTCTTCCCATCCTTTTTCTTTGTTTTCTAATGCTTTTTGTACGTATCTGTCTTTGTTTCCTTTTCTTTGTTTGATTTTGTTAAGTAATTCGTCCTCCGGTGTATCTACTGTATGTAAAGAAAATTGAATTTGTGAAATAAAAAACTCCGGCTTGAGCAAAACAACGTTTTCGTTATCTTTTTCCCCCTTCTCAAGGCCTGTCATCCTTGACAAGGCATCAGCTTTCCCCATCGTCTTGCCCGGCTTGTGAATCATCTGTATGTCATATTCCGCTAACTCCGTAACCCATCTCGCCTGCCTCCGATTCAACTTCTGTGGCTTCCGGAAGTACTGGAGGTTTTGATGATCGGTAAACACCTCCACCGTTTCCTTTGCTCCAAGGAGATATTGTCTCCAGTCGTCAATCGAGTCCATAATAGCCATCATCTCTTTGTCGTAGATCTCATAATTGCGCTCTACTTCGTTCAGCGCGCGAGACCGAAAGGCTACTGGTCTCCATTTTCCGTCACCAACTGGGAAAGAACCGCCCCGTTCGCATAGTTCGAGGAGTCTGCCTCACTCGAAACTTGCCGTCGTCGCGTGGTACGAT
The DNA here is from genome assembly GCA_015501055.1 of Mucidula mucida. Lineage (NCBI taxonomy): Eukaryota > Fungi > Basidiomycota > Agaricomycetes > Agaricales > Physalacriaceae > Mucidula > Mucidula mucida. Next base: position 61,343 of record JADNYV010000068.1, on the reverse strand, counting down.
CAGAACGGGTTCTTCCGTCATCCTCCGCTTCAACTCCTCAAACGCCTCGTGCTGCTCCATGCCCCAAACCCACTCGCCCTTCCCGGTTAGCGATGTCAATGGCTTCGCTACTCCCGCAAATCCCCGGATGAAACGTCGGTAGAAGTTGCAGAAGCCCAGGAATGACTGTACTTCCTTCTTCTTCGTCGGCTCCTTCCATTCCTTCACTACGGCCACTTTTGCCGGATCCATCTTCACTTCTCCTCCTCCAACAATAACTCCTAAGTAGTCTACAGTATGTGCCTCAAAACTACATTTCTCGGGTTTTAAATACAACTTATTTACTCGTAATATTTCTAATACCCTTCGTACAATCTGTCTATGCTCCTCGAGAGTGTTCGTAAAGATAAGTATATCGTCCAAGTAACATAACATGTCCGTCGTCAATCAACTCCTTCAGAATGTGATTCATGAACGATTGGAACGTTGCCGGCGAGTTTGTAAGTCCAAAGAACATGACTGAGGGCTCGAACAGGCCTCGGTTTGTTCTAAACGCCGCTTTCCACTCATCACCTTCTTTGATCCGGATGTTATTGTAACCCCATCGGACATCCATCTTTGTGAAAACCTTTGCTCCCTTCAACTTGTCGATAAGCTCCTGAATCAACGGCAAGGGGTATCGGTTCTTGATTGTCATGTCGTTCAACTTCCGATAATCTTGTACTGGCCGAAGGCTTCCATCCTTCTTTTTGACAAAGAAGAAGGGTGATGCCATGGGTGAAATTGATGGCCGTATACGTCCCGTCCGTATGTTTTCTTCCAGGAACTCATCTAACGCCTTCTGCTCGGATGGACTAAGGGGTAAACCTTGCAGTCAACCGGTTTGGAACCAGGCGTAAGTTCTATCGCGTGATCCCAGGGTCTTCGCTCCGGTAACTTGTCAAAGTCCGCCTTGCTGAATACATCGGAGAATTCCTCGATGTAAGGTGCAGCAGCAGATGAAGGCTGTTGTGATCTCAGCTTTTCTCCGCTTTTGCGATAGTTGTCCCAGTCCATCCAGAACAAACACTCTCCCTCTTCCAACTTCTCTTCTACGTCTTCTCCTTCATCTTCCGGTGAGTCGTACTCGGGTAGATAGCCGCAGCGGTCTGGGCATCGCTCAAAGGTCAATGTGGATTCCGTCCAGTTGATCGTGGGGTTGTGATATCGTAGCCAATCTAGCCCCAAAAAGATACTTGTTTTGCCGAGATTGGTAACGGCCAACTCAATCTTTTCAGCGTGATCTCCGATCTTCATCCGGACCTCCACAAAACCTTCGATTGCTCCTCCCTCGTTTAGGGTTCCATCCGCATTGTAGACAGGGAGCTTGACCGGTAACTCCTTGATCGGGAGTCCGTTCTTCTCGACGAATTCTTTATTGACACAAGAACCCGTTGCTCCACTGTCAAGAAGGGCACTCGTTGCCCATTCAGAGCCTCTGTGTACGCTCTCTATGGTTACTCGGAGTTTCATGTCCTGCCCCTTTGTTCCCCGGATGTACTTCCTCAACTTTTTCAACTCTGTCACAACTTCCACCGCAGCTTCCTTTGTCAACGCTCTGATCGCCATCACCTTCTCCTCCGTCGCTTCTCTCTCTCTCCGCTCCGGCATCCATGCTCTCAAAATTCCCACTGCTCTCGACACGTCATCCTCTCTTAGCCGTTGTGCAATCCACTCGGGCGTATTTGGCTCAAATCTTTCTTTCGCAGGTTTTGTTGGTGAAGTCGTCGATGATATTTTAGATGTTTCAGTACCCGTACTGTAAATAAATGCTGCATCTGACGACCCTTCCCTTGATGACTGCTCCGGCAGGACTGCGTCTACTGCGGGAGCTTCGCAAAACCCAACTCTTCGGCCAGCTTCTTCTTCTCCTCGTCATTCATCTCGGTCCATAAACCCCGAATCGTCTGGGGTCGACCCTTCTTCGGACAGAACCTGCTGACGTGGCCGTGTTTGCCACAGCTGAAGCAAAGTCCTCTTCGACGTGCGTTGTCGATGTCCATCGGCCTGCCGGCTCCTCCATAGGTAACACCGGTAGCATCTCGTCGTGTGATCGGCGTTGGAGGTGGGTTTGTAGGATTAGCTCTCGATGTAGCCACCTGCGGAGCTTGAGGCCGGGACTGCATGCCGGACCTCTTGCTCGCCGCCCGCCTTCTCCATAGCTGATCGATCTGAAGGATCTGTGCCTTCCAATCCTTGTACTTCTCTGGCAACCCGTCTCGGCTGCCATAGATCTGGTCGATGATCTTCTCGTTGACATTGGTCTCGAGAAGTCGTACGACGAATGCGTCATCCTTTGAGTATCCTGCCTGAGTGAGCAGGACCTCGAACTTCTGGAAGAAGTCTTGAGCGGTGTCTTGCCCCTGGCGCAACCGCTCGATCTGGTCTTGCGCGTCTCGCGCGAGGTTGGAATCCACAAATCGCTCCTTCAAGTCTTCCTTGAACTCCGTCCAAGAGACTGTCCATTCCTCTTCTTCCTCATCGAAGTTCTGGTCCGAGTAGTTCTGGACCCATGCATCTACGTGATCTCCTCGGATGTAAGAGAGAACAACATCGATCCTTTCGGAGTCGGACGTGAGGTTGTTCTTCTTGTCCGGATGTATGTGAACATCGATCGCCACCAGCTCTTGTACTTGGACTTGTCCCCGTCATAGTCGTAAGGCTTGTTGACAAGGGATCGGCCTTTGATTTCGACATCGGCGTGATGAGCGGGTGTGTGAGGAGCGGTTTCGGGTGCTTCGTTGGACATGATGAGTCGGGGTGATAGGATCGGAGAGTGAAAGGGTGAAAGTGGGGATATAGGAGATGCGGATTTTGATGAAACGGGTGAGGGAATAGAGGTTTGGATGAATAAGGAGGAGTCGCCTAGATCTGAGATAGAATCCAGGACTTGGTAGGGTGGGGAATGATGGTGTGTATCGTAAGGTAAGTAAGGTAGGTAAGTATCGTAACTGTCTACGCTATTTTACCGACTACTGACTACGTATCTACGGAGCCCAAGAGCTCGTCACAAGTTCGCAATTGCCCAGCCAACGTCCCTCTGGTGTGAGGTAAGCCGAAGTTTTCCTGGGAACGGGGATTGACCCGTAAACAGCGCCCACTGAAGTGCAACTGCCAAAAGTTCGTTCTCGTGAGAGCGGCTACTTCCAGCACCCGAGGCAGTTATCTCTAACTGTTAGCCGGCGCTACTGGGACCAATACACACGTATGCGGACGTGCGCTGGAATTAGGAATCCGTCGATCTGTAAACAGGAAAGGGAATGGGGAATGTACGATGATCAGACAGCAAAGTGCTGATCGACGATCAGGGATGTGTGGTAGGTGGTAGAAAGTAGTTCCGATCTTCTGTTAGCGACTGACTAAGCCACGAGACTCAACCAGGTACCACAGCAAGAAACTTAAGGAGGGAGCGTTCGCGTTCGTAAGACTAGGCTAGGCCAGGTGTATAAACGAGATCGGAACTAAAGTACAATGATACTACACTACTGCTTATATACTAGTAAGTCTGTGTTTGAAGCTCCTTGTCCATACGCGTTTCCACTAGGGATGCTCCACGCCCTTGACCCAGTGTGGTATGCTACTAGTCCGTGAAACCATTAAATACGAGTGGTGACTGCATGTAAGTAATAATACTGAAACGACCATGTGTGCTACGAGTGTCGGTGGTGTGTATACAATAGGGAGTCCATGAGGTATCGGCATGTATGATGTCATCCATGTGTTGGGCGTGTGTCCGACATGAGTACGGCTTCGGTAATGAAAAGGGGTATGATCGGTGATGAAACAGATGATGAAACGGTCCGTTGATTGATAAGACAAGGCTCCCGATAAGATATGATAAGATGTGAAAATGTGAAAATATGGCGATTCATAACAGTACTCCAAGATTGCTCACGGTACGGGTACCGTAACCCGTATGCCGTACCGTATGCACCGTACATACGGTACGGCGCACATCCCTACGTTGGATTCTCGTCCATCGTTGAAAACACGATTTGACATCATTCATCTGACTTACGCACTCTACCGATTACATCTCTATACTCGCTTGTCTCGCCGACGACTCCCGCTACGTTTATATTCTACGATGGATCGACTTCGTCCTTCGACATCGCGCCGGCATCTGTGCCTATGGCGAGAAAGTCGACTTTGGAGTTTTAAAGTGAGTTCCCGAGACTTGCCCGAGACGAACCTGCCTTGATACGGCAAGCTGCTCAACGTCGGACAAGGCGTTATTCTCGTAGATGCACTGAATTCTGTTTCTATGGCCATCTACTATGTACTGTTACTTGTGGAGGGAGAATTAAAAGGACAATTTTAAAGTACTTGGTCTACACTGATTCTACTTGCTACAATGGGCAAAGAGGTGGTGCTACAAGATTACTTCCCATTCAAGACTGATAAATTGAGTAGATACGTCAGAGAGACACGAAGGACACTACCCCGCCGCTCAACGCCACACTTGGGAGGCCGCCTTGAGGGCGCGATGAGAGGCGGCAACGTGTTCGCGGAGATTCTAAAGGAGATTGGATGGGAATATCGCATATGCAAGCGCATACGGCGCATATCGGATGGACGCCGTGCAGATGGCGACCATGAGCGTGCCGAGGACATCTTCCAGAAACTCGAGGAGCAAGATATGGTGACAAGAGAGGACACCCATGTGGCAAAGTCAGCACTGGAAATTGCCACGCGAGAAAAATCAGCATCTTGCCACGTGGAAACTTGAGCAGTGAAACTAGGGATAAGGCATTTTCATCCTTGCTTCTTGAACGCGGCGAGGAAACCGCTAGCCGACAGGGTCTCTCCTCTCGCTCCGCGCTGGTAGCGGGTCTCTTCGCGAGCTTTGCAGCTCTCTCACGTGGTCGAGATCGAAGGATCAGTCAACGGCGCAAGGAAGCTACAGAGAATGTTTGAGCTGAGTCCCCGTGTCACTCACTACGTGCAGCATCTCGTGATAAAAACGAAAGACGATCCACCAGATCCCTATGATTGCAGACTTTGTGCGTCAACCTCTCTCTTCCTTTCCTGAGCTCAGATCGTCGATGTAGTAATCATGAACATTGTGTTCGCGTTTTCTCTCGTGCCATGGCCGCGACTTGCCGAGCTTGTGCGCGTCTCTTCCCTCACCCTTTGCCTGCCCGCAGACGGAGACCTGCAAAACACTTACTTGCGAGGACTGCGTTTCCTGCCTCCGAGGACTTTGAAAACGCTTGCCATCACAAACTTTCCCGTCGATAATCGTCCTGCCGTAGCCAATCCATGTCTCCTAGAGACTCTTTGCTCAGTGCACTCTCTCCATCTCCATGTTACCTTCTTCAATGGGGGACGATCATACGGTCCTCGGGCGTATGTGGCGTTCTGGAATAAGAACGACTTGTTCGTGAATGTACCGAACGTTCATACCCTTTCCATCCGGTCGGACGGGCCCGTTCTTGCTCGTATGACATCCTTTCAAGGCGTATGGAAGTTCCCCCGCTTGGAATCTCTCTATCTCAAGGGATTCCTCCTGGGGAATCAGCAGTCTGCGCAATCATTCATATTGTCCCACGCGGAAACTCTCTCCTATCTCAAACTCGTCAACTGCCCCATCCTACGCCAGAATGGGTATGACCCCAGTGACGCGGAAACATGAAATTTGTTGAGGGAGGAGCTCGCGGTGTTAAGAAGCATTGAGGTGGTGTTTGGGGTGCAGCGATTTGTGTTGAACAGATATGGTCAGTATTGACGGCGAGACTCAGAGTACGAGGCGACTTCGGTCCCGGGGCGTTGCCAAGATGCGTTGAGGCGTAATTAGAGTTTGTTTTCGGAAGGAGAATCTCACGATACCCGCGATCGCACTTTTATTGTTCAATACGTATAATCTATACGCATCCATTGCTCTTTTGAGCCATTTCTGAATCCTTACGCATCCGTATGAAATGTGCTAAAAAATTGTCCAGAGTCCATCCTTACACCGATGTTCAAAATTCTGCATTGTATTGTACCCTCGGATTCACCCTCTCCGGTTCTCCCGCTTTCAATACAAAGAAGGAGACCACGAGAGACCTGTTGGTCTACTCCCACGTCCGAGGAGATATAGATCGCGGTTCCAAGTCTGACTTGGTGGAATTGATTCGATTTGCATCAATCACACAGCATTTTGATAGAGGATCTGCATATTACTCAGCAGTAGACAGCGTGTATGTGGCTGTAGCGGGTACGAGAAAGCTTATAGAGTCATCATTTCAGCCTCGTACTCCCCACTTGGGTGACGTCCATTGAGCGCGTGTCATAATCTTATCAACACCGCGTTTTTACAGAGCCTTTCAGCTACTACGCTTTCGCCGTATGAGTCCTACGATGACAGCAGCAAAGGCTGTGATAGATGATCTTTTCACTTCGTTACACCCGTGCCATCCTACTACCCGAACTGGTTAATTTGGCTGAAATCAGGCGGTTTCTCATCTCCTGTCTTCTCTATCAATCAAAATCTGGTTGGGGACGCTACTCTGAGGCGTCCTATCCCCGAAAGTTAAGTTTGCTTCGGGTTGGCAGTGCATGCAACTTCTTTGAATTACTTCCTGTGCTTCTATTACAGCTACGCCTTGCTTCCTCCGAGAGGAGTCAGTTAGTGCTGTCGTGAGACCTTCAAAAGGCGCTCGTCGCGGTCAAGAACACTCGACATGTCCAGCTTCCCTTCCTTGTTCTTGAATGCCATACCGTTTGGGGTCTCTCAAAGTGAGCACTCGAGTCCTGAACACTCGGACTGGAGTTGCAGATCCTGTATCTCACATGAAGGACCACGTAATTTGAAGAAGGGCGATCAGCTTGAGGTTCTTGAATACGGAAACGATGATAAGTGGGTGTCAAGGTGAATGATTTTCTGCGTTTAAACAGTGTATCAGCGCTCACGAACACCAAAGCGCAACACCCAACATCTTCTACGACGATGCCTCTCTTAGCGATGCCGGATGGCGCCTAATAATCGAATATCAGCGATATTTTCGCGCGAGAGTAGCGGTTCGAGAAAGAGGCCTTGATGCTCTGGCGGTACTTGCTGAGACCGTTAGCGGAGTAGCGAGAGAATATGTTGTGCTTCTGATCAGGGAAAGATACCATCTCGTGAGTATAAAGCACATTCGCTATCAGTTGCTAATGTAGTCCCTCACAGATGGTCGAATACGGCGTTCCACTACAATCTTTCCTCTGTTTACTTACAGCGATTGGTGACGATTGGACCGCCAGCGATTGGTGGCAATTCCAACACCTCTATATTCCCACTCTAGGCATCTATCGCTGCTCATTCCGTTCAAGTACGCTCGACCGGAGGATTCTGTTCAATTACGCACCAGACAGACCATGGAATGATCTTGTGCAAGTCATGCAGATTGCTCTACCGCGCTTTCGGGAGATGAGCGTCCGTCTACAAACGATGTACAACGCGGGTTATGTCTCAAATTTCGCTGATTCGTCGTCAGTCGTGGGACAAACGAACATGGCGAACATTATGACATGCCTCGACATAGCAGAGAGCGTCGCTAAATTGGTTCCGCTTGTCGGGAACGTCCTTGAGGGAGCGTGTGGGGTTCATCGTAAGATTGTCCAGGCTGCAGAGGTGAGTAACTTCGAAACAAAGCAATTTGAAACTGATAGTGCTCACAACAGAGTGCGCGCGCTACTCGCGACATATGTAGGGCTATCGCGGAACACACGGCGTGTATAACTCTTGCCATCGTCAACGAAATTGGGCTAGCACATACTGTGGGTTGGGCTGAAGTCAAGAGAATCTGTGACCTTTGGGTGTACGTCGAGTCGCGTTGAAATTTGACACGTACCTAACGAGGTTGAGCGAGATATTACCACCCTATCCAGTGTGAGGAAGATGGAGTATTTTCTCTCACGAGGAAGAATAAGTGCGGAGGTAATGACGTTGCGACAAAAAGTGGACAATGCCCGCGTCGCGTTCCAGGTACCTTTCCGCATTCAATGTCCCTGTATTCACGCTGAACTTGTATTCAAGATTCGAAATGACACATCTATTTCAAGATTGCTCACTGAATTACACACAATGCACGCCTGCCTCATGACGCGCGTGGACGACCTGTTCGAGGGCCAGAGGACTACACATGACATGCTGCGTATGCTCCTGGTAGAGGTTGGTACAAAGGTATCTCGTCCGTTCCATACTAAATTTCGGTGCAGACTCGCGAATGCAAAGCCGGAGGTGCCTGTGTCGGTGAAGTAGAAGACTAAGGAGAGGTGGCCGGAAATATCCAGAGATGATGCCGGCGGCACATTTTGGCGTGCCTTTTAACGGACTACATACGTCAGCAGGATCAGACATTCTGAACAATGCGCTCGCGCACTGTCACACCAACTTCGACTTTCACTCGTCACTAATCCTAGACCCACGGAGGACATAGGACAACAACTCTTGGCCTGAGATCGATGTGGCGGCGACCCATGAGCTTGCGACCTCATCAAGATGCCTGAGCATTTTGAGGCTCAAAATTTATGCTGGTCGTCCTGATTGAGATGTTGTACTCAAGGACTAGGCTGAACGAACGTAAGGTGGGCGATGGCATCACTAGTAAGCGCACCTTGTTTCAGTCCGGTTTCAACGGTTGACTTGATATATGTAGGATAGCAGTCAGTAGCGCAGCGCGCCACCCGCTCACGGATCCCAAGAACGTCGTCAGGGGAGGAGAAAGCATGTAGAATCTTTGATTACGCACAAAGCTTGTATTTGCTAATCTGAGCACCTCGATAAACGTATCTGGATACGCCGGTTACGAAACGCACAAAAATCGACTTCGGCCGCATCGATGTTATGAAAATACTTCTTGGGGGTCCATCATACTTTGACAGCTTGGCTTCTCGGGTTTGGTACAACGTGTCAACTTTGAACAGCCGGCAGGTCGACGTATCAACGAGCCTCGGGTGGTCGAGGAAAATATAGACGCCCTAGCAAGAGCTCAGGCAACGATTAGAGATAGAAACAGTTGGACACAAGGCCTCCAGGAGCACTGCGACATGTAATGCACAATCATATTCAGCATTGAGGAAACACACAGACATTGCATTAGCTCCAATAAGTAAGAGTTACAGGAATTTCTGAGGCGCTGCTGTGTTCCGAATGGCGAATCAAGCTCTCCTCATGGCAGTCTACGATTCCACATGGTTGACGCGGGAAGCCCCACGTACTGGGCGGGAGAGCTTTCGTTAATAAAGGGACCTTGGTACGGACCTCACAGTTGTGAAACGCCATCAGCTGCCAGGGCCCTCATGTATGAGAGTTGCGGACAACAACAATGAGTTACCGAAGCAATCGTGGGAGTATTCTACACGTCCTAATGGTGTATCCGTAGTCATGTAAATCATTATGCACTGCAGAATTCAAAACGCGTACCTCTCCCGGTTGTTGATCGCGAGAAGAGCAAGCGCTCGCAAGATTGATTTGGATCATTTACATACCACCGCCATGAAGGCGCGCCGCGCGACCATAACGATACTGAGCCCAAAGCGACGTCCATCTGAGTGCCGAGAAGAGGCAGATCTAACATTTCAAAGAAGATACTTGTCCATGACATTCTCTTGTGTTCAAGAAAGGCTCAAATAGAGATAGATAGTCCATTACACGTAGCAATCATATTTCTATGTTTGCCGCTCAGGCACTCGGAACGGACATTTATATAGCGAAAAGTGGTGTATTATTCTAGTAAACTACTATACTAAGTGTAGATTGCTTACTTTTATGCTTTTCATACGGTTATTGTAAGAACTTTCTACCAATGACCCAGCTCAACTACCTTGCGGTTGAAGCCGATCTCAGACCAATGTTCGCAATTAAGTCCATCCATGCTGTCATCACCGAGTCCGGCGAATCCGACGCGATGGTACACCTTGGCAGCCGCGGGTTGTTATGCGCGACATACAACGCGACTTTCTCGTATCGGGTGGACAGAAGACTGTAGATACGTCATAAGTATGAATGGAATACGAAACAATGACTTCCCACATACAATTTAGTGACTCGACGAACGAGACGCTCGGCGCAGCCATGACGACGCCATCGAGGATTGGTGTAGACTTTGGTGATAGTCGCACACTCGTCGACGTTACGTGTGCAGGCGACGATGGACGCGATCTCAAAAGGACCATTCGTGCCTTCCTGGCGAATCCCGTGAACCCAGACTTGCTTGTTATAGATCAAGAGCGACGCCTCCTTGAATGCCGCCTCGTGGGTGAGCGTAAACGGTACCTGTGTAGGAATGGTCAATAATGATGATCTTCGATAGAGTAAAACGGACGTACAGATTCCGATGCGAACCCGTAACATAACTCAGCCACAGCCTGCAGATCAGCAGGAGTTGCTGGACGCAGGTCCATCTGGAGCCCGGGAATGATGCTCGCAGAACGTTTCGAGATGGTCCGTGATGTGCATACAGATAGCTTGGCTGCGTAGTAGGGTTTTTCATACTGCGCAATCCCACTCAGACTGCTCCAGAAAGAAGCGAAGGAGTTGACAATGGTGTCGGGACCAAAGGCGGAGTACACCCTCGTCTTGGGAACTTCCTGATACAATGTACTGGCGAGAAGGGGATTCGTGAACTCAAAAATTGTTCCGTGAGGAGTGGTGTCGGCACCGTAGATGCAATGAATATAGGGTACGTCCCCATTTCTGTGGACGTGCAAGAAAGCACTAGCTCTAGTCGCTTCTGGGGGTAATGCGTCCAGACAATAACCCACAGATGTCCTGACGCACTAGGATACCCGGCACGCTCGCGGTCGCGAGATTTTTGGGCGGTGGGGAGGATGACGTTGAAGTGTGTAGGGTTTGTCCTGGCGGCATCCCAGAATTCGCTGGGGAGCGCACTAGCGGAGCGGTAAATGCTGCAAAAGATGCCAGATAACGTAGAGGGAACGGGCATGATGCGAGGTAGGGATGTCAGACAGGTGAGAAGAGTAGCTGCGAATGAGTCGAATCCAACCATTCAGAGCGTATTTAAACGGCTCATTGGCTGTAAAATCGTAGCTAAGCTGTTGACCCCGGACTGGTTGCCATAATTGAAATCATAGTGCTCTCCTAGATTTGATCGGAATGCACACACGACGAGTTGATTTAGAGCTAACGGGGGATCAAATGATGACGTGAAGGAGACCATTCCATACAACGTGATTCAATGCTTACCATTTTCAGGGACTGAGATACGTCTGGGAATAGCCGTTCACAGCAAAGGCACAGCTGCTGATCCCTCTCGTTTAGAGCGCGGCCAGGGAGAACCAACATTGTGTCTCGTCTTCGGTGTCTATGAGTCATCTATACAAAATGAGGAGGAAAAGGACAACCGTGCCAATGCATTCAGCGCGATGCGGTTTTGGAGTGCTCGTCCACAGTCATTCTCAGAACAGTTTGGGCCGAGCAAATCACTGCAAAGTTCCACGGGGTCGATAGCCATCTTCCCATTAAAATGATCGCCCTACTGGGAAGGAAAGATCAAAGGTGCAATCACAGAGTTGTGCATGGTAGGGAACGACGGTAACAGCTACGCGTCGTATATGCTGCTTTGACGCGGTTTCATCCAAGTCGTCGTCCCGAAAAGGCTTTTGTCAGAATCTGGTCCGCGGTTTACCGATTTGTTTGTAACTCCCACGATCACTTGTTTGCTTAACAATTATTTCTGCCTGTTGGACAATGCTCTTCGTCGTTTGGAATACAGCAAACTCGGCAAAGCTTTCTGCCTGAGGCGCTACGCTATCCCTCCCCCGGTCGCGGAACCTGCGAGGCGCTTCTTAGGCGCCTAACTTCTATAGCAAAGTGTCCAGCGAAACGAGAGCTATTATGATAGCCATGTGGTCGCTTGACACGCCGCGACTTTCACGACAGGGCAACAATCTGCCGTCGATCTCATGTCCTTCAGGCAGAATACTCGCCGCTACCTGTAGATCTCTTGATGATGAAGTGATAGTTGCGCGGCGCTCTTGTAGGTCGCAGTGATTTTCGGGTACATCCTGCGAGTATATAACGCCAACAGTTGTCGTCGCATGTGGTCGTCATGGCACGGACTCGTCGAAACTGTATGGAGTGGAACTCGCGGTTCCCATGAGCTTCTGGCTCCGCAATCATCGGACGAATGCTCCGAGTTCATCAAGATAACGCCTTGCGTTTTTGAGAGAAAACATCATCTACAGAGGTAGGCGCCCATCTCTCTAGCACGGCGCCCGAATTCACGGAAACTCTTGTGGGTTCACACTGGGTTTTCGAACCATCTGGTTTGCTACTTCGACCTATGATGAGTCGTCGTCTTGTACTTCAGCAGAGCTATCCTCTGGCCGGGGTGCCCGGGCCTGTGCACTCGCTCAACCTAATTAGCGGCTCCACAGAAGTTTGTTGACTCAGAAATGTACAGCAATTGTGATGACTTGTTTCGCCTTGATTACCATCATACATCGATAGTCCCAGCGAAATGGGGTATTCATTCGTCGGACTCTGACTTGGAGGGTAGCGCTACCTATTTGTCGATGATGTTCAGATGACTATCACTTGCACCAGTGATAGTCATCTATAGCTTCTCAGCTATGAACTTTGGAACATGCTTTGACGCCAGAAGTCTCGGTATCGTTGTGTTTCAATGGCTCACAAGGCTCACGTGACCAACTGTCCTCTCGGAGACATCTTTTCGTTTAATTTAGTCGCTTGTTTAGCGCTGGCGGATACTATGACCTCTCTACCTTCGTTTTTCTTGATAGTGAGCTCAACACGATGTGCCTTGCACTGATCCAGATGTAAACTTGAGAGTGCGCAGAACGCTGACTGACCACGATACCACACCGAGAATTTCCATTTACGCGGAAAACTCCATACTTGCCATTTCACGCCTGTTTGACTCTTCATGTCAACCCACGTTCCGCGTGGACAGTTGGATCCTCGTAATACATCATTTCCAACTGCTCATCAGGCAGATGCCTAATGGCCCGGTTGATATTCTTCCAGGACCGCGCGTCCTCTTGCACCAGCTTAATCTGCGCCGCATCCGAAAGAAGCCTGCCAGGCCTCTTTTTCATCAAAACGAACCATGGCCAAATGCGTTTCAACTAACCTTGCCTTCCCTCCACGACCTACTTACGGGATACTTGCGACACTGAGTGCCACGGCCACATACTTCTTGCGTTGACGTTGGTGCACAGCTGCAATGGTGGTTATCTTGGAGGCATTCTCAACAACGCGTTGAGGTGCGTTTCTTTCATTCGCACCCGCTTTTACCTCCGACGTGTCAGCGCTGACTTCGCTCTCTAGCGTGTCAGCTAGCCTTTACCAGCGCGCAACCATTCGCGCGCTGGAACGCAGACCGGTCAGTTTGTTATTACCTTTTGCTTGATTCGCCTTCAAAATCTTTTACTTAGGTGCGCGCAATGGCGCAGCCCTGTTTTCCAATCGTCTTCTCCTGCGCCCGGGCGACGTCGACCATAAACAAACCGACCTACGACGGTCCACGCATAAGCGAACACTTCCTGCCGTCGACGCTTTCTCCGAGGAACCTCACCTGACGAATACGTGAAGATGCGCAGCGCGTAATGTCATTGCTTGTCGGAATGAACGCCGGCCTCCGGATGCCCCGACTGGCTTGTTAATGTACGTTCCTTCAGTGTTCTTCCACGAGTCATTCATTTACGATCAGATGCAGTATTGGGCGAAAGCGTACCGGTACCACTATGAGAAGAGTGAGTTCTCCCATGCTTGTTTGTGCCATGTACGTGTGCTGAATGCTGTAAGCATTCTTGGCATCTTAAGGCGGGAAAGTAGGCCCGGCAATCGTTTTGTTCATTTTGCGTCGCATGTTGATTTCACCTTTTGTTGCCTGTACGACGTCGTTCCCTAGAAAACCTGCTCGCGCCAAAGCACTGTCTAGTGAGCGCTGAATCTCTATTTCTCTGTATTCTCTCTGATAGAACGTCCATCCAGTTTTGCCCATATCGCTTCGCGGCAACTTGTGTTTGGAGTATTTAGCATATATTCCATGTAGTACTAGGTCCATGTATTTGTGTAGCGCCAATGAGATCCATTTATTATCCTCTCTTGCATGCTTCAATGAGTATTATCAGGAAATATTAGGCCATTTTCCTGTCAGGATTTCGTCGGAAAATGTCAGAATATCACCATTTTCTGTCGGACCTACTGTGACACCTGCTGTCTTATGACGTTTTCCGGTCGGAGAGCAGAAAAGTCGGAAAACGTCAGAAACTGTTGGACCCGACAGTTTCTGACATATTCCTCGGTGTCCGGAAAGAGGGTTTTTCCTTCCTGATGTGGTAAAGCGATGCCAGATGTTCCCATCCGAATGCATCAAGATTTTCCGTACGTCCTATGAAAGTCGGTGCTCATTGCGTGATGCATCCACAAATGTTTTCTCGTATAGGGCGTGAAATGCCGCGCGTCCCCAGTCGATGAGAATAGGATCATTGTTCCCGTGGCGTAGGATGATGTTATTGGAATGGAGGTCGTTATGCGAGACACCGTAGCGGCGGGGCGCCTCGCCAGATTGAGAATTCGTTGAGAAATGTCGACTATGGATATATCCCTTCCAGGGCGAATGGAGGACATAAGTCGCCCAGGGATGTACTCCATCAACAGACCGTCAATGGCATCTAGTGCTGGATGGATAGAGGTGCCCACATTCATATCAATGCGCACACGACCAAAGTATTTTGGCACAAGACCCAATGCCTGAGCCTCGGTGAGAGCTCGTACGCCGTCTGTTCGGTCGGCGGGCGTCATCCAAGTCTCTCCACTGGTCGAGCTCGTGTAACCACTGTGGATCGTCATCCGAAAGACCATATTTGTCGACTTCGGTCCGCCAGTGCGTTCGATGTACATAGGAAGGGACTTCTGGAACTGCTCCTCGAGGTCGACACTCCAGGGCACGCGACGCTCTCCAGTCCGGCGATCAGCAAGCTTACAGATGAGCCGGTCTGGGAAACCAGGAAGAGAATGGATTGGCTGGACCAAGATGCAAGCAGAGTTGGTGAATGGGAGGAACATTTTAAGAACTTTGACTTCGACGCATTGGTTTCTTGGCAGCGACGTCTGAAGCATGCTGTGGGGTGCGTAGAAGACTTCGGGAGATCTTAAGTAGTAGCACATTCAGATGAGGTCCACGTCTTCTCAGGTACGTACCGAAACCAGCTATGTGTTATAGCTTGCGAGAGGTGGAGACTTTTGGTAGTAGATTTTCGCGTCTGGGACGAGAAAAACTGGAAGTTAGAGCGGTTCCAGGATGACAGAAAGATATACTTTAATGAACATGCTTTTCTCTTTCAGTGGTCGACTTTGTCGAGCGAAGCGGAGCACATAGAACTGCCGAACAGCTATAACGCGAAGAGAAACTACAGCGCGTTGCAATCCAATGTAGAGTCTCCACACTAACTATCCTTCAGAATTTACGCTCAGGGCAACAAGACCCTTCTCCATATCTCAATTTAGTTTCCTGTCTTTATGTGCATGTTTTTGTGGATTTTATGCTCTCGTCTCATCTTGAGGGCTTTGTTGTGATTCTCATACAAAGATCTACAGAATAGTACTGCTTTCTGCGTGGTATCGTCGCCCATTTTGGCCAACATCACCTTTGCCCCATTCCTTCAAGCGCCCACAGTGACCTTGTTGGTCCATCTGGCGCTCCACGGACGCGTTGTGCTGGGCCTACTTCTGAGGACCATCATACACGGACTTTCTCAATAATCTGCAACATCGACAGGAACGGACTGCACTGGATGAAGTCTTTTGGTGTAAGGTGTGGTTTGTCTCGCGCCGACGACATTGTCTCCGTCATGACCATTCTTGAAGTTGCTGGAGAGTGTGAAGCTCGGTGATGCCATTTGCAGGGTTTGAAGTTCCCTGAAGGCAAGTTCTGAAGGAAAGTTAGTGTGGAGACTCTACATTGGATCGCAACGCGCTGTACCCCGGAACATTCCGAGGCGATTTGTAACTCCGATTGTTGATCAACGATCAACGACTTGTTCCGAACTCCGAACTCGACATGTCGATGTGGTCGGCGCCTCATTCTCGCACTACTCAAGGTCGCACCGTCCGTCTATAACTGCTGCTGCTTTATCAAACGAAATCTTCAAGAGTTGTGAGGTCTTGGTGGAACCGCCAAACCCAGTGCATGCTGGCCGGTGGCCATAATTGTAACGATAATGTGCACACTATAGAGGTCGTCTTGGCTGGCCGATCTGAACATGTTCAGAAAGACGCACATTGGGAAGGCCTTGAGAAACGTGTATGATCCAATGATGTCAAGGCTTAATTGAAATTATTCAAGTACTTGTAGCCGGTTGATTTCAAGATACGGTTATCCTCCTCCTGATTACCAGAGTACAAAACCTCTTGAAGTAGGCTACTACCTTCCTGTTGCCTGGTGCCCCTCGCGATTAAACCTTAGCGACGGAATTGGCTCGTTCATCCCGGACTGTAGACATGCTTGTGACGAAAAGAGAACAAATGCCCCGTCAAAGGCCTGTTGTCAATGGGACCTCATCACTGAAGGCATCAAGCCCCGTACACTTATAAGGCTTGGATTGAGCGAATTCTGGAACAAACCTCACTTTCCTTCCGCTCCTACCATCATGACTGGCTCCGGCTCCCACCTGAATCTAGCGCATCCTCCGACTTTGCAGGACAAATCTGAGGCACCCTGGAGATCCCGCCTTCTCCCTGAACAGAACGATGCTGATCTTCTGCTCGAGAATTACAAACAATTTCCTGATCTCTTCCCCGACCTCCAGCTACCTTCCGGAAACGAAAGAGAGATGCTGGAATCCTCCATAAATGCGCTCTCGAAGCAGCAGCACACTCACCTCTATCCTCCTAGCATTCAAGATCTCGACGTTCTTCCTGGACTGCAGCGCGACGACGACGACGCCGCCGCCTTCTCCTCGTTTTACGAAGCTGTATTACAGCCAGCCCCTCCTTTTGCCAACTCTTCATGGAATTTCCCTCATTCATGGCATCCTCCATCTCGCTCGCAGAATGCGCCTTGCATTAGTCCATCTCTCATGCAAAGTTGCGCCACATTTGATGTGGTACATAAGGAGGACATACACAGCGCTCTGGACTTAGTCACCAGTACAAGCTTTGGGCACAATCCGTCCTGGATGGGTCCGATGTTTGATCATGGTACAGTCCAGTATTGCGCCACACCAGACGTAATCCCCCAGGCGCCGCGGCACAATGAACTAGACAATAAAAGCCTGTTGATCACTCCTCATTCATCTGCGATAACATCGACAGAATCTAAGGGTAGTGATACATTACAGCTTCCTGTTGGATCCGCTCCTCCGTCGTCGGAAAGCTCCGTCTTTGGACAGGGACGGAACCATCCTTATGCGCAGAAATCCACTACCGACAAAGGTATTCAAATGCTTCTTGACACCTCCATGTGCTGACGCTGAAGATACAGGCATGCTGGCAGACCACCAAGACGATGACTTCTCCTCGTACTACCAAACAGTTTCACAGTCATTCTCTGAGCCATCGAGTTCTTCAGGTCCTTCATCGCACAAATCGCGCCCACAAGGTCATCCATCACAGAACATCGGATATAATGATCATGCGCCACACAACAGTCATTTGGGTATGGACAGCCGATTCAGTTCAATGATAACTCCTACTCCGAGAACCGGAAATTTTATGGGTTGTAGCACATCTACATTTCGGGTGTCTGCTACCTCCGTATCCGACCCGGCGACGGCTGCATCGAGTTCGACGACCATTGGATCTTCCCCACGCTTGTCAAGAGGCTCCGCCTTTCGACAGAAACGAAATACTGCCCTTGCGCGTAGAAAGGATACCTTGAGAGGTACAAGCATCCTTCCATACCTGTTCGAGTCCTCGATAGCTGATATCCGCCTTAGAATGTTTGATGTGCGAAATGACATTTGAGACTAACGATAAATTGAACAGACACGAAAGATCAGCCCATTCTACCGCAGGTGGGTCCATGTTTTTCTCTCCGATGCCTGACCGTTGATTGTCTTCTATAGAATTCTTCTGCTCCGAGTGCGCTTTGTCCTTTGGGACTCTAAAGAGTTTGGGGTATCATCGTAGTCGTGCGCACAAAGTTCACGTGACTTACGACTTCGAATGCTCGTTATCGGCGTCGTAATGTCCTGTTATTTTACAAAGAAAGATGAACCGTTGAACAAGAAACTAAAGAGTGATCGCAGTAGCCCTGTCAGTGTCCCTTTACATGCGCAGGTGTCGATGTGAATACGCCTGGAATATGCCCGCCTCATACAGGGACCGGTTACAGATCTATATGTGTCATATGTACGTGTTACAGTGAATGTAGGTCAGTAAACAGTAAAGCACCTCACTCCTTGAGCTGTAAGAACACCTTCAGCCGATCCCTCAGACTATCCTCCTCTTTACGCGCACCATCCTGCAAATCCTCCAATTCCTTGACCCGTCGCCTCAGCGCCTCGCTCTCCTCCTTGAACCTCCTATTTTCCTCCATCAAGCCCCGCTCCCTGACCTCCCAGTCATCCTTCGCCGCATGCAGCTTCTCGACCTCACGCTCCTTCCTCTCCAAATCACGCTCCTTTCTATCGAGCTCGCGTTCCAACCGATCCAGCATCCGCGATTCAGCCATACTCGCAATCGGGGACATGTAGCGCTCGCTGAACAAGGACGGCTGCCTTTCAAACGCACTCGACTGTCCCGACGACGGACGAGAATGCCATTGCGGAGGGTCAGGCACACGGAACGATGAGTCGTCAACGTCCATTGCTTGCGAATGTGGGCTAGCCGCTGTCGAGCCTGAGAACGGCGGTGGTACGGGAGGCTGAAGTGTCGGAGGAGGGCCGGACATGGATATACTTGACGCTGATTGAATTTGTGGCGGTAGTGACCGATGAATCGTTCGTTGAGGTGACGGGGTCGGCAATCGATACTCCGGATATTCTTCTCGAGAAGGCGACGATTCAGGACGCGGACGAGCTGGAGCCGTAGCCTGCGTGCTCGTAGAAGGAGTCCGATCCTGGGACGTAGCCACCTGCGAAGGGGTCGCTTTAGGAACGCCACTCGATCTCGCCGTGGAGAGTGTGGAATTGAATTCCAACCCATCCGTGCGCTCGGTTGTCTGATTGGCGTTATTCTCCAGATTATCCAAATCCACCGCCACCTCTTTGCCCTTCTCACCCTGCTTCACAGGTGACTTCGGCGGTAGTACCCCATTCGGAAGCCTCTTCCTTGGATCCATAGGGAGCGCCACAAGCGGTTCGTTTCCTGTTGACGCCGTCCTGGTCATCCGTCTTTCGCTAGATGGACTACTGTTTACGTGTGACTGGACAGCCTGAGGCTTGCGCCGGCCATAGGTGCTGCGCGTTGCCATCATGATTGTCCTTCGTCGGGGTGGCGGCGGTGGCGACGGCAGTTCGTCGTCTTCAGATGACGATGAGCTCGACTGCTCCTCTTCCTCGTCATGTTCCTTGTTCGCTTCCTCGTCCACTTCCTCGTCCTCATCTGTTTCATTACCTGCAACCCTTTTTCGAGGTCCAGGACACGTCCGATGTGCGAGTCTGCAACGCCGACACTTCACCGTCCTATTGGAGCCCTTGATGGGATAATGACATGGCAGTCCCCTTGGTGCACAGTTTGGGCACTGCGCGCAAGTTTGATGAACGACTAATCGGCACATGTTAACCGTTACATACCTTTTTCTCCCATTCCGTAGGAATCAGGTCCCATGACTTGATGTTGGTCCGCGCCATCATGGTACCTACCAAAGGCGCGTTGTAGTCAATCGACAACGCGACCATCTCACTCCAATCATTAGCGCTGACTATCGCCTTTGCCTGCGCTTCTTCATGCTCCGACATTTTCGGCACAAGATCGCGCAAAGCAGTATACCAAGCCTTTCTTTGGGGATCTTCCAGCGGGGGAGTTTCGTAAAGGTTCGTGAACTGATCATGGAAGAGGTAAGTCAGAACGAGATCATCAGAAACCAAGGGGGGTGGAACTCACTTGAGCGAGTACATCGTTGCTGGCAGTCGCTGTAGGTACCTGAGATGATTGGAGTAAGGAGGAGGGCTCTGGATGTGCAGAATGCGCCCGAGATATAGATCCAGTCGTCTCCATAATCGGCAGCGGCTCACTAGGGGGCGGTAGGGCTTGAACTGGCGTCTCCTCCGCCAACGACTGGGCCTTGACCGGCGATTGAGATTTAGCCTTCGAAGCAGGCTTCAAACTCGATTCCCAGCACTCTTCGTCCTGCTTTGCAAGATGACAGCTTCTACAAGGTCTCTTCTCTTTCTTCCCCGCGACAATGTACTCGCACTGGGTCTTCCGTTTCGTGCACGCATCGCACTAGATTTGTCTCAATACGACATACGCATACGAAGGGAGATAACATACCGCCTTGAGCGCAGCCGTCGGGACCAAATCCCAGTCATAAACACTCCGCTTCCCGTAAATTACACTCGAAGTCAACTTGACGGTCTTCCGTCCTGGTAGCCCGAGAAGCACCATCTGGACCCAATGTCCGCGTGTCACCGCTGCCTTGATTTTCGCGTGTGCCTGTGCGTCAAGTTTCGCGGCCCAATCTCGTAATTCCCCAATCCACTCGCTGTCAGGAAGTCTTTGAACTTTCGTTTTGTCGTAATAGACGGCGATGAACTGGCGAGGCGATGAGGGTAACTGGAGGGAAAGGAAAGGAGAGAAGACACGCACATTTTCTACCGACATATCTTGCGTCGGTCGGGGCTCGTCGCTAGGCGAACACCTCATCCCTAGCATCACGCACCGCCTGCACTTTACATGACGTCCAACATTGTCCCGGCGTCGATTTTGACACTCGACTTCCTTTTCGACACAGTTGTGACACTACAAGTAACAACATCAGGTCGCGTATAAGAAGGATACACTGCCATGACATACGGCCAAGCTCATCTTTGTGGGAAACAAATCCCAATCTGTTATATATACTCGTTTATTATCGAGTTTTGCCTCTGGGATGCTGTCCTTGATCCCAGCGAACACAAGCTCAGTCCAGTGCTCTGGAGCGATGACATCTTGTAGCGTGTTCAGGGTCGCATCGTCCATACCCTTCAGCATGTTTCGTAGATCGCACATCCATTTAGGATGGTTGTCACGGGCTTTCGTATCTTTGTACAATGCGACGACCTAGGCGAAATATCAGCTTTTATAACGGAAAGCGATGAGTGCCTACATTGGCGGCGAATGGCGGTACTTGCACGTCTATGTTCATATGCTGTCGAATGCCGTCAAACTGGAAATCCGACTCTAAGCCGGCCTGCCGCATCGACCTCCGCTCTGGGTGCGGACGCTTGAGCTCGCAACCTCGTCGGATAAATATGCACGCTCGACAGAGCATTGCATTCGCATTCGTTAACAGGCAAGCAATTTTACGCTTGGCACAGTGAGGGCACTGTTTTAACATGTAATGAGTACGGGAAGACAGGGTAAGAAGAAAGCCAACGAACTGGAGTAGAAGAGGGAACTGGCACGAGATCCCAATCGACGATTGATGTGGCGCCGTAGAGTTTTCCATCGATGAAAGGATAAGGCCCGTTGGTATTGAGTGGAAGTGTCTGGTAAACAATCTTTGCCCACACATCCGGTCCAATTTTTTCGCGTGCTGCTGCGTGTTGTTTTCTGTCCATAGCAAGTAGAAGCTGCATCAGACCCTTCACCCATGCATTCTCGTCGGTGAATCTTTTCTCGACATTATTGAATAGGGAGAGAACCTCATGAAGGGGTAACAGGGCTACAACCTGGATAATAATATTAGACAAACGAGGAAGACGGAAGAGTTATTGCTACTGACGTCGTCTAGGGTGACGTCTCTCCTCTCCATAGACGACTGGGTCTCGAATCTCTTAGCTGCGTGAGGAGGACTATCGTCATCGGCTCTTTTTCGTTTCCCTAGCGTCGAAGCGCACTGTTGTCCCGTGATGAGGCACTCCCGACAGCTGCTCGTCATCGCGCTGTACGCAACTTCGCAAGGCAAGTGAAGTTCTCTACACCTGTCGCACTGCAGGATGCGGTAAGGATATGACTGACAAGACGAGAAGACGACTAACAGGGTCCGCCATGGGAGTTGGGAAAAGATCCCATTCAAGGACGAGGGCATGCCCAACTGTATCCCCGCTGAGCTTGCGTCCGTCGACGGCCCGAATACCAAGAAAGACGAGCTCGCTCCAAAATTCCGGGCGCGATTTTGCACGCGTTTGTGACATCTCACTAGGTGTCATCAAGGACACTATGTGCCGCAAATCCGCGACCCACTGGCGCCGGTTACTGTTGCAATTTGTGGACTTGAATACGGAATCGAACTGAATGACAAATCAGTTAACGCTGTATCGCGCATGAAGTCATACTCACCCAATCAATACGATCAAGGTGTTGGGCGGTAAGCTCTGACCAAACCTGCTCTCCGACATGGTTACGCGCGAGTTTTTGGTTCTCAGGTTCAAGTTTGTTCAGCAATCCGCGCAGCTTGGTAAGCCAGGTAATCTTCTGGTCTGCCTGCGTCGGAGTCTCGGAAAACACGTCTTTGAACTAAAATGATGGATTGTTAGCGCGATCATAAGAATAAAGCGGTCAATTACCGTGTCGTAGATGCTCGCGTCCTTTTCAGCATACATCTGCGTCATAATATCCCGTTTCCTGAGGGTAGCTACAGGCACGGTTCGCGGTGTAGACTCGGACGGAGGAGCGCTTCCCGACATGACGATGATGGTAGGAGGCAAAGGGAATTCAAACTCCGATCGTGATCTCCTTTCTACTCTCACTATCTATCCAAGTGCAGGAAATATTGCCGAAGCCTTTTCTCCAGCCCCAAAAACTGTGCGCGCTTTCCTGTAGCATCGTTAATCTTGCGTGCGACCTCGGCAGTCTCGTTTTTTACAGCGAAAACCGCCAGGCTCTGAATCAGCGAACTTGTGCTACATATGGGTCTTGCTTCCTCTGACTGTCCATAGCGCCAGACTTGCTCTACGCGCATTGCTTACTCATGTAGTAATTAACTCGTAACACCTTAATCCTGTCCGTAATGCACGTCAGACAACGAAGTCTGGCTACACTACTCTGATAGCAAACTCATTCGTGAGCCTCAAAAGCATAGCCTACTACACTCTCGGTTCATTCTCAGTCAACTGGACTGTTAACTTTGGCTTTTACCGGGGTCAAGGCCGCTGCAGCAGAACAACGATTCCTCCTTTCGTTTCGACGCAATTGACCGGCGGAGCTGCTCCAATGTTCTGGGCTCCGATTTGGTCTGGCTTTCTTACCCAATGTAACATGTTAAGCCGGTCCATTTAGCTTCCACCAACTAGTTCTCTAGAGGCATGCTTCGACTGACAGTTCGAGGAAAGCGTTATGCCCCATGCCTCCGACGAAGCTAGTAGCTATTATTTACGGACCCACATGGAGAAACAGGAACGGTCTTCTGGAATAAGTAGACCCATGCTTTTTGTAAAATCCAACAATACGACATGAAGTGCATGAAGTAATAACGAAATGCTTGGTTCTCATCCACGTAAGGAAAAGTAACGTGTGGCGTAATGGCTATCCTCCCACCATCTCTCATTCACGCATCTCAAATGTCCCCATTCTGCCTCGCGGATTGACGATACCACAGGCAAATCGCAAGGTGGATTCTCGAACCTCAGTTCAGCTGGAACACCTACACTAGCTACCTAAACGTTTTCACACCCGGCCGTTCCTCATAGGGACCTTGTGCCGGCTCCTACCTAGCTACCTACCTACCTACCTATTACGAAGACTCCGCTCTTTGTCGTAGAATCTGATTCTGCATAACCACCAGAAGACTATACGCCATCTCTATCCTTGGAATCGCAACCCGACGCTCCCGCGCTAAGCGTACTACCGATCCCCAAATCACATCGATCTCCATCGGCACACCCTTCTCACAGTCGAGCAGCGTAGATGGTTTGTGAAAGCTCCAAGGCTATACGACGTTATCGTCAGCTCAGCAAAAGTAACCAAGAGTCTACGCACAGTGTCATGGTTCGCTCTATTAAATACGATCGCCTTCTCCCCAGCATCACTAGGCAGCCCGTCTTTAGAGTCCGGGAAACCGAGCGCGCGTCCTAACTACGTGTTAATAATGTCTGGAGTATGCTGAAATCGACCTACCCAGCGTTATAAGCTCATCAAACATTTCTCGCATCATGGGAACAGTGTATTCATCGATAAGCTCGCCCGTGTTGGGATAGACGTAAGGCGCGTATTTGAGATCTGAGCCTGGTGGTGGCGGCGAGCGGAAAACCGCAGTCATGGCATAACTTTATTTAGCCACTTGTCAGTCAGTAGAACTAAATGCATACGAAGTGCGTACCGAGTCAAGAGCGTTGTCGCAGCAAACACAACGTTATACATGTTCTTGTGGAATTTCTGGCGCTGGATCTCCGGGACAACCGAGGCGTTGCTTCCACCTTTAACGAGGAGATTCTTCACACCGTCAAGTATTCGGAGCTCCGAATCAGAATTCACAGTCGTGGTGTAGTCGTTGTGTCGATAAATGCCGAGTTCCACTCTCTCCTATGAAGCGAGGTTACTAAGACGCGTACAATTGGAAGTATCAGCAATCTCACCGTATCATCGACGGCGACGGTGTTCGGTCCCTCCTGAGAGGCGAACAGATATATCGCAGTGTTGACAATATTGAGCGGCTTCTTCAAAACATTCACACCATGTTCGTACAGATCCTTTTCGATGCCCAATCCATTTTGCAAGAGGACGTATGTTGGCTGTTCGAGCTGCGACACCAGAAGCGGTTCGAGGAGCTTCGGCGTCGTCAAGACCTCCGGGACACACTTGGTCGCGAGAAACGTATACGCGTACGCGGTATCCGCCGCCTCTGCAACTGAACGGCATACTGCATTCACATCAAGCCTAATCAAAACACTGAAACGAAGCGACGTTGATGATAGAACTTACACCTATGGGCTTCCACCCAGGACTATCCCCGAATGACCGAGTGTGGATGTTGATTCCCTGTTCTGTTGATCGAGTCAGATGCAGTACGCAACACGGAAAGAAAACTTACGCGATACGACGTCGTGATTGCTCCTAGCAACGACTGTAACGTGGGCCAAACCAGACCTCTGCAATAGGAAGGCGTCTGTAGGCTCTCGGTCAGAATCGTGTCGAAACCTATGCTCAAGTCGAACTGATTACAGAGAGCGCCAACAGCTCCGAGACCAATGACGAGAACGTTTTCCTTAGGAAAGGAGGTGCCGGGAAGGCTTGTCTTGAGAGATGCTGTAGACGTTGAAACCATCCGGTAGTATGGTCTGACTAGAAATCGCTCAGCTAGCATTCCAAGTCAGCGCGACCCGCTCACTCATTGAACATGGAACAGCGCTGAGTCGCCGTAAATGGCACAACGGATGTATGCTTGCACATCGAGGCCTGAACATGGGCAAGAAATCGGGTCCCAGCACGATGGAGTAGCTGATGGTTTTAAAGGAAGTTCGGTCGGCATCTATATGTGTGTACCTTGATGTCCATCAAGGTCGAGCACACCTGCCACCGCCCCTGTATGGGAACGCGCCCGTGTATGAGAACGCCTCTTCTCTGATTACCAAGAACAACTACGCGTAATGCAATATAGCTCCTGGGAACGAAGGTCAGCCACAAGGTACTACGGGTAGCACATTACTGCAACTCAATGGACCCGAAACAGGATATAGGAGCTCGTTCACCATTATAAGGGAAGAAAATGCGATCATGGGTGCCTCGACAGTGCTCAGAGTTGCCGTAACAGAAGCAGCACAGACCGCCACCTGATAGAAGGTGACATTCAGACTACCTGACACCGTATATATGCATCAAGCTACCATTACTAAGAAAGAAGTCAGGACTAGACCACTGTACTGTACATGCTACTACTACGTGCCTCGGAGAAAAGGCGCCAAACGCAGCGAGATATGCTCTGACGCCGTGGGGAAGCATAGCAATAGAAGTCATTTAGAGCAGTGTGTTAGGTGAGCAGTAAAGAGAACATTCGAGTCCGCAACTTCTCTGAGTGCTGATGCCCATTCCCCTACGAAGTACGTATATAGTAGTAGTAGAACCTCTCCTGGCGCTTGCTTTTACTATGCACCAGGTTTTCCTTGTTCCCCGCGTAGGTCAGGGAGAGTTATCATGTGGGAGAAGTCGCAAATGATACTCTAGATACCTCCAGAGTACTTAGACTAAGTACAGTTCTGATTTAATCTACAATACCGTGACAAAAACGAGACGATGATCATATTGGGCGGTGTTTGTATCGAATGTCATCGGATAATAGCGACCATTCGAGATTTGTTCTTCACCGCCATAGCCTGTACTAAGCCCTTTCGCTACATTGCTACTCATAGCGGCGTCTACTTAGGTCTATCTCTAATCAAACCCCTTCAACCATAGCCGCTTCAGCTTCGATAGCCTGCTTTCATATATCTGAGGAGACTCGTCCGGGATACCAAAAAGCGTCTGGTCAGACTTCGCCCTTTTCGGCTGGAGGCTCGTTGACGTTCGTGCGTTTGACCTTTTTTCCCGACGCTCTTCATCGAATCACTTGCCACGAGTTCACCACCGTTAGTGCCGCGCGTATTCGTCACCCCCAATCTATTCGGCATCAACCTGAGTAAGACCATGCTTCATAAGCAAGCGGTAAAAGTTATATAAATCAAGAACGAGAACGATTGAGATCTCTACTCTCACAGTAACGATGACTTTCCACGATCCGACTGGAACTGTGAAACTCAACACCGGCGCATCGATGCCTCTCATAGGTGAGCCAGTCGCCTGTGTGGCACCGTGCTGTTGGCAGGGCTCTAATCAAAAGCTGTAGGTATCGGGGCATGGGCTGGTCTAGATCCTGAAGACCAAGTAGCTGTCAGACATTGGACCTTGACTGCCTTGAAGGTGGGCTTTTTCTTGATTCGCCAACTCGTTAGCTCAGCGCGCTTCAGACTGGATACAGACACATTGATACTTCTCCAATCTACCGTACGTGCCTGCTGGTGCTCTGAGGCTGCAGCTATAAACGATTGGCAATTTAGAAACGGAAACATCTGTCGGTGTCGCTATACAGAACTCTGGCATACCTCGGGACCAGCTGTTGATAACTACCAAATTTCCGTGAGTTCACGTTCAATATTGATGTCAGTTTGCGCGTGTCTCATACGTCGAAATTCAGCTGGAATGGCCACGGCCGCGTGAAGCAATGCTTCGAAACGAGTTTGAAGGATCTCGGTACGGACTACATCGACTTGGTAAGCCCTTGTTTACGCACGCGATATTTGTCCTCGGGTTCACGTCTCATAAAGTACCTCATGCATTGGCCGCAACATGTCGTATACGAAGGTACACGCTTTTCATCTCATCGTACCCTGAATCCTTGTTGATGTTTGGCCAGAGGGAAACTATACGCCTCAGAACCGCGACGGAAGCTTGCGAGTGACAGAGGACTTCAACTTCAATCAGTCATACGCCGTACTAGAGGGACTTTTGGAGACTGGAAAGTGCAAAGCCATCGGCGTCAGCAACTTCTCAATCAAGAAGTAGTTAGTGTCTGTGGATAACCTTCCCCAGCTAATGTGTCATACAGCCTCGAGAAACTCTTCGAGACCGCGAAGGTCGTACCTGCCGTGAACCAAGTCGAGTACGTCCGGAAGGTTTGTCGTGTCTTCGTGTCATCTAA
Organism: Mucidula mucida; assembly: GCA_015501055.1. Classification (NCBI taxonomy): domain Eukaryota; kingdom Fungi; phylum Basidiomycota; class Agaricomycetes; order Agaricales; family Physalacriaceae; genus Mucidula; species Mucidula mucida. The sequence continues at coordinate 33,615 of JADNYV010000068.1, read as the reverse complement.
CATCACACATTACACCCGTATCTCGTTCAAGAGGAGCTCGTGAAGTACTGTCAAAGCAAGGGAATCGTTGTTGTCGCCTATACCCCTACAGGCGAGTACCCTCTGTCGCGTTTGATTTTCACTGACCCTTTGTATGTCTAAAGGAAAGGAGACTGTCCGCCGAGACCCCGTCATCGTTGAGATTGCTAAGAAATACAATGCAACACCGACACAGATTATCCTATCCGGTCATCTCGCGCGTGGCGTGGCGGTGTTACCGAAGAGCGCCCATGAAGGGAGGCAGAAAGAGAATTTGAAGGTCTGTTTCCATCTTATTCATTCGACTGTTGGTCGTACTGACACAGAACCTGTAAAGCTACCTATACTAGAGGCAGACGACGTGGCAAAGTTGTGTGCTTTGGATAGGAATGATAGAATAAGCAACAGGGAGTACGAAATCGATGGAGAAAAGGGTCGGACACTGTGGGGATGGACATACGAGCAACTGGGTTGGGCGTGATACAGAATTCCCCGCCTCGGACGCATTGTACCATTCGGCAACGTCGAAGATCAATCCAGCTTGTACAGATCATTCACGACGTCGATATCCTCGTGATTCTTGAAGAGTCCTGAAATGGGCAGACATGATACCGGGAGTGTTTTTCGACTTAAGTTGTGGCGTTATCGTTCCTGTAAACAAGACTTGCTTGCTCCGGTGTCTACTTCCGATCCAGATAGTGTATTGAGATCTGCTACGAATAAACAGTCTCCCTGGACGGCGTAGAGAGAAACTTGGGCGATAACAAGGGACGTTAACCTCCCGTGAACGAAACCATCTAATTCTGAGATAGAGCTCGTCACTCGTGTGTGAACCAGAGTATGGACATTGCTTTGCATCGCATCGGCGTATGGTTTCGCCGACAAGAGTGGATCCTCAGGCCTCATGGTCGTATATACAATATATACAAGGAGGATTAGGCAGCTCGTTCTTTCCTGATAGTTACAAGGATCCGGAAAGAGTGTTGAAAGCAGCAAGCCCGAGCGATCGCACACCCATTAGCGGGTTGTTAGCGGGAGTACAGCGCTGCCGCGACACAACGTAGACCTGGATGTGTAAAGGCTTGATCTAGTGCCGAAACCATTCGTGCTTGATGTGTGCCATTGAATACTCGATATTCGCGTCTGAATATTGCCGGATCATCCGAAGGCGTGTCGCAGCCGCGGCAGCTCGGCATTCGGTCAGCATCATTGGTTCACTATTTGCCTCCGCGCATCGCCACCTCTCCATCGAGAAGCATAGATAAAGAGCCCTCGTCCTGCTGGCAGTCATCATCAATCAACCCACCTTCAATCAACTCTCAATGTCTGGCTTCAACAACGTTCTCGCCATTGGCGCTTCGAGAAACATTGGCTACCACTCGGCACTTCGCCTCCTGCGTAGGTCTTTCGTGTATTCCTACTTTGACGATGGCACTCATTTCCATCTAGGACTCGGCTCGTCCGTAACCTTTCTGCTCCGCAACCCGTCCATATTCGACGGCAACGCGGAAGTCGCGCCTTTCATCGAGTCCGGGAAGGCGATCCTGGTCAAAGGCGACGCGATGAAACAAGATGAGATCAAATCCGCATGGGACACCGCGTCTGAACACGGGCCAATAGACGTGATTATATTCACAGTCGGTAAGTAGTCTACTCTCGATTATCTACTCAGTCTTCCTGACATGTCTTCAAGGCGGCACACCGTCGTTCAGTCTCAAACGAGGTGTCTTTATAACACCCGACAACCTAGTAACCCAATGCCTGCTCAACCTTCTTTGCACCATCCCTTCCGACCTGTCCCCGAAACTCATCGCCGTCACATCTTTGGGTGTCACCCACGACTCACATAAACACGTCCCCACGCTACTAAAGCCCCTATACACGTATGGCCTGGCGGCACCTCACAGAGACAAAGTCGGCGCCGAACGCGTTATAGCACACTGTACCGGACGGTCTTGGAATGCAAATGCCGACGGAGAACCCGCTGAGAATGTCATCGGAGCGAACTGGAAGGAGAGGGAAGGGCTGCCCAAGGCGGGCGCGTTGAGGAATGTTATGGTGGTGCGGCCGGCTCTCCTTACAGATGGGGATTGCAAATCAGATAGCGCTGATGAGCCGGCGTATCGGCTCAGTGAAGGCGACATTTCGGGATGGACAGTTTCGAGGAAGGATGTGGCGCATTTCATTGTGGACGCTGTGTCGAAGAGATGGAACGAGTTTGGCGATAAGACTATGACTATCGCCTACTGAGGTAGTATGGTGACGGACAACATCTTTTTAAGAGAGAACAATTCCAGCGCGATGGATGGAAGATTCGACAAGGCAGGACTTCTATTCCGATATACGCAAATTCCTGAGGCGCTCGATTTGGCATCGCTTTCGCACTCCTCTGTCGGGCACGATCATGAAGAAATATCTGGCTACCATCATCGGAAGCTCTCTGACTTCGAGTTTGTCAGTGTCAGAAGCGGATATTGTTTCAACTTCGCCACTTCTCATCACACCGCTGGTTTCAGTACGTACCTGAGGAAACGTGAACTCTAGCTGACTCAATGCCTCAAGGTCTCCAGATGAATTTTATGAGCCCAATCGTATCCTTCCGATGACCTTGCCAAGGAATAAGTGCGTCGAGGCAAAAAGTTCCTCCCGTTCACTAATTCTGCTTGCATCTTGGTCGAGCCACTCCATCCTGTCCTCGGTCTTCCGCACATGCTCATCTGTAAGCTCGCTGACCGTCGAATTGGGGATCGTCGTGGGCCATGGAGCGTCGAGCTTGACAGACAGTTCCAAAAGAACCTTCCTACGTACATCGACGGTACTGGCGGACCCCCCCAGTGGGAGAATTTGGGCCGTCGGAGGACGACCCGCAATGATTCTACGAGCTCTACCGATGGAGGTACATGAACGATGACCACCGCGCTGAGCAGAAGGCGTACGAGAATCTCACCGAGGCGTAGAAGCTGGGTCTCGTGCCGAAATGCTTTGGACGTGTACGCATCGCTACGTCGTCCGGCACCTCTATCCATCCAGCACTAGATGCTATCGACGGTCTGTTGATAGAGTACATCCCCGGTCGGCTTATGTCCTCCATTCGCCCAGGAACCGACATATCCGTGCCGGAAGCGGAGGACATTTCCCAAAGAATCCTTGAGCTAGCGAGGCGGCTCCGCCGCTACGGCGTCTCGCATACCGACCTCCATTCCAGCAACATCGATCTTCGCCATGGGAGTAACGATCCGGTTCTCATCGATTGGGGGCGCGCGGAATTTCACGCCCTGTCCGAGAGAACATTTGCGGCGCGATGGACGGAAGTTTCGATGAGACAGGACTTCTATTCAAATATACGCAAAGTTCTGAGGCGCTCCGACGGGAACATCTGGCGTCGTTTCAGCACTCCTTTGTCCGACGCGGCGCAGAAGATGCTGGTTGAAAAGGAAGAGTGGTCATGGAGGGATATCAACACGGTTCTTGGACGTTTGTCCGAAGAACAGCTGGAGATGTTGTATTGTGAGGATCTAAGCGTTGACCGGGAACGTGGGCTGAGGTGGAGAGTCAAACCAGGCGTGAAGACTACTACCTTAGATTGGGATGATCCTGTGCCGCCTTATTAGAATGAAGTCTTAGGTTCCTGATGGCTAGTCTCCATGTGATATGTACTTACATAGCTTGCGTGATATTCATCCTCCTAGGTGTTAGGTACGTCACATGTAAGTACATGCAGCATACCGCTCTAGTCATGACAGAGATGCTCATATTGTAGAACAGAGGCGAGTTAAGGTGCATACACACAGAGGCCGAACAGCGAAAGGTGGCGCATCCTGTTCATCCATCGTCTTTTACGGAATACCAGAGCACCTATCCAACGATGATGTCCCCAAATGATTCCCATAGCGGCTATCTGACGCTTGTTGGGAATACACAGTCTTCGCGGTGTCAGGGGGTTTCGACATTTTGGAAGTTCCTGCGGCACATTTTTGAAGGAGTAGACTGTTAGCCGTCTGACAGTTAGGACCGTTGTTCTGTCCTCCTCCTTGATGGTGCAAGCCACGGCGCTTTCGTGCTAAGCCTGGCTGATTGATCGGATGTGAATGAGAACAGTATTGCCGAGCGCGAAAGAAGTCTTGGTATCCTGCGTCTCGGCAGAAAAGCATACGCTAAGAAGGGCTGTAAAAGCTACTAGTAAGAGCCTGTTCGGATACCGCCGCTCGCGGAAAGTGGACGTGGAAAGTGGGCTCGGAGGTCGGACCGGGCGCGTCCGACCTCATCCAAGAGCGATGCATTGGTGAATATCTGATGCGTACCATTGAGAAACATGGTGAAAGTGACCTCTTGGAGCTGCTTGAACTACTCTTGCCCTTTTTTGATCATATCTGTAGCGTTCTTCCATGTCTTCAAGCTTGTATCTACTACTTACTGTGCAGGGGCCATGAATGTATTGTTATTCTGATGTGTTCATTGTCTGTGAAACCACATGGGGCTTGGCGTGGATGGGGGGAAACAAGGAGGACGATTGGAGGACGGGGCACCAGCAAGGATCTTAGAATGGTCATGACATGCTCAGACACGGCACTTCTTCTGGACAAATTATACTGATAACATGTTTTATAGCACTTGAACTAGTCATTTACATTGGCACAAGCACAACAATGGCATTTCTGGCACACTTGAGCGCGTTTCTTTGTGGAGCGGCGACCTCGGACAACGCCCGGTCCGACCTCCGAGCCCACTTTCCACGTCCACTTTCCGCGAGCGGCAGTATCCGAACAGGCTCTAAAGCAAAGCCGCGAGCGGTCCAAATACGGCGGTAGTAGCTCTCGCAAAACACCCCCATCCCAATGCCGGTATACCATTTCGCCCCACTAGCGATCTGTACCATTGACTTCGACCGTGTGAGTCGGACAGTAACAAATTGTGTGGGCACAGAAATGAAGAATGAAGGCATCGGACTTCGAAAATATTCGGCCCGAACTCCGACTGCTTCCTTTTAAACCACGACAGTTGGACCTTTGGCAGCATTCCCAAGTCTTCCCACTGAAATGAGTTATTCCTCGCACCACCACAGAGACCTTAGCTCTCTGGAAATCTCGGTAATGTACCCTTATTGTCCTGACGACGAGGTCCGGGAGTATGTGTGATTGTTCGTTCATTCCAACATTTTTTAAAGGCTGAAATAGGTTCATTTACGACCTTCGACGTGAAAATTTTCGACTTCAACAAAGGCATGATGTGTCTATCACAAGAGTCTACCGACCCGGAGGACGTATTTTTGTTGCGAGGAAATCAGTCCAGTCATGGCCAGATATTGAATACCTCGTCGACGCTGTCAACAAGATGTTTATGTGCTCTTGGCCCGACGTTTTTGGGACAAAGGTGTGTCTTCAAGAAAATGTTTGTTGCCCATTTTGATTTGTCTGATGCTAGGAATTGCGAAGCCTCGAGCTACCCGCTTCAATGCAGGAATACCAAGATACCATCCTGAGTATGCGCCGTGATACTGCCTCAAATAAAGCGGTGTACAATCTCTATCCTCTTAAGATGGAGCAAGGTTCGAACTCCAATGACACCTTACACCACTTCAGTCGTGCTCTTTGTACAACGGTCGATGTTGTACGATGCCTTCAACCGCCTTGGGCGGCTCTTTACAACTCCTTTATGGCATCTATCTGGCATGATGACTTGCAGGATACGGGTGTCAGTATTAGGTGAGTTTATAGGATCCGAACATTCTCAACGACTGACATTTTTTAGCTTCCGCCCTCGATGGAACTTGTTCCCGGGTGACCTGGGCGAGTGGCCTGTCATCGTTCCAGACGTTGTCTTCTCGGCAGTAGTCCCCATAACCGATAGCCGCCTCCTTGAGGCGCGCAAGCTTCATCCCGGATATGCCTTCTCTGCGCCATCGATCACGGACAAGACGCTTGAGATCCCAACTCTCATCGTTGAGTATGACAAAATCGATTTACTGCTAGATGATCAAGCACCGAGGTCCCAGGCTCACCGGAAACACCTAGAGGCCGCAATTACTGCTGCATTACCAATGCACGCTGCACTAGGACTCAAGACACCTGTGTTTGGCCTCTTCTTCGGCAGGTATACAGCTGACTGTTTTGCGGGTGTTCTGGAGGAGGTAAGCGGCGTTACAATGGTAAGTGGAGTGAAATCTTGAGCAAAGTGTTCTCAACAACACCGTATAGCCTGCCATTTATAACATCAGCGTTAATCCTGGGACGGTTCTTAACTTTGACCACCGAACGCTCGATGTTTTGCATTTGCGCAACATCATCGCCAACCTCAGCCAGAGCTCGATTAGTATTCTCGACGAGCTTGGAAACCATAACTCCTCGGAACTGAGGTACATCAAACTGCCTTCACAGGAGGGCTTTCGATGTGCGAAGAACAGATGGGCAATTGATACTCAGCACCCGCCACTTGTGGAGGATGAGACCCTGCAGTAGGTGTAAGCCACTGGATTTTTTCGCCCCTATTGATTATGATCTTGCAGGTACATCTTCTCACGTAGCGTGAGCGATGTCCAGAGGTGGGCTTCTGAGGCAAACATCATTGGTGCCAAGGACCGTCAAACTACTGTGGAACCATCCGAAGAGATACGGGTCTGGATGGGTCTCTTCACGGAGCCCGAGCCACTCTCACAGGCCTGTATTCAGGTAGGGGGCATCTATCCAGACGATCTTTCGTGAATGATTGTAAAATTACAGGATGTCGTAACGGACAGCATGAAGGGATTGTCCGATCGTACTCAAGGCCTCGTAACTGAGTTTCTGTCGGGCTATCAACATTCCTCGACTACCATGGACACGACGCTCCCAGCACCCCAGAAAGCGTCTCTGAGCTTCGACATCCGGGCTTCATTGACGATCTGCTCGCACGCTATTGATCTTGATAAGATGTCCGCAAACGTGTTCCATCCTCATTCAATTTCGTCTCATTGGGCAGCAATCTACGATTCTCTTTTTATGCGCGCAACTCAGCAGGATACGGTACCGTTGACCAACTTTCAGTCAGTCCTCTGTGCAGCCTGTGACATGAACGTTGCCTCACCTTTTCCCAGGTCTTACCCTCAATGGAAACTGCACGGGAATCTCCAATCTTCTGCCAATGATCTTCAGGAAATTCGACCAAGCTGTGCTCTCCTCTACAAGGTTGGTTGGGACCATATCATAACGCGGAACTTTCCTTCCGATTGCACAATGAGAGATGTAGAGTATCTGGGGCCGGAATTGACGGTCACTCGCTTGGCACGCAGATTATCTGAAGTGTACACTGTTGCGATTCCTCTAATGGTGGGCGAATACGTCTTGGTGCCCGGCGACTCCGACGAACGAGCCAAGCATCTTGCACACCTCGCTATGACGATGCGGTCCGCTCTTGCACTTTGGGAGGTCCATTGCCTTAGAGGTCCTATCGTCGGTTTTCTGATGGAGCGTAACATTGTCGAGACAAAGTTGGGTTGGATAGACGATGACGGAAAGGTGTGTTTTTCGAGTGAAGCGTAACATCGTGAACTGACACTATGATAGTGTGTCATCCGAGATGCGTCTGAGTACAGATTCAATCTCCTGGATCCCTACCACACTTTTCGCCTGTATAATCTTTTGAGAGTCTTTTGTTCGGAGACTTTTGGGATTGGTCTGACGGAGAAAATGGACACACATGCGACGACGGCTATGCAAAGATTGCTTGATCCCTCGTACCAAATGTGGAGGATATCGGTCCGTTGAATCTGTACTGTTATAGTGTGAGCCCTGGTTGGCCACTTCTTGAAATCATGAGAATGTATTCTGAGTACTATGACAACGCCAAACTTGCGACTCCCTGTATCAACATACGAACTACCGAGCGTAACAGCTCATCGCAGAACACCTTCAACCGGACGGGCGTATAGAGCTTCTCGCGCGCCAGCTGCGCCATCGTTGAGGGTTGCCTGTTCTCGATCTCATCCCGGATGACAACCTGGACGGACTGTCGACACTTCCCTTCAACCATCCGCACTCGCTCATGGCACAAATACATATCACATGTTGCTGCCGTCTTGCTTCTGCTCCAACGGCACACGTTAAAGCTCAACGCGTGGAGGAACTATTTGGATACTCGTGATGGAGAAACCTGGAAAGCAATAGGTTCGCATGTAGAGAATGGCCGATTCGCGTATTTTTTAGATGACTAGCAAGGTATGGCTTCCCCGCTTGATTGTCTCTGCCTTGATTGTCCTGATCCGTTCTTCAAAGCGCTAATTATAATCCTCGCCTGCTTGGGTTCCATCGGCCGCATACCCCCTCCCCTCGACCACATTGATGCTGTCGAGACCTCATGGAGACACCTTGACTGCGAATGAATTGTCGGCCGACTTGTGAACGTAACTGCCATGGCCACCTCTTGCGCGCAGGCCAACGGACGAATACGGAATTGATACGGAACGAGCGCCATGCGGCTCCCTTTACTCAAGGATGTCACCGCCACAGACCTCGGATAGGAACGGGAATTTATTTCGGGCTTTCGGTCTTGTGCTCACTTGCCACGAGGTCGTTATCTTTCCGCGACGCGTCTGGTCGTTATCTGTTAAGTTTTTTTTTTTGCCAAACTTCCGAAAGCCGAGCCATATAAAAGGAGTCATTGGCATGCAGCCGGCGTCCATGCACCCCTCTTTTCATCCACCACCATCATGTACCCATCTGAACCCGAATTCGAGCAGGTCCGCGACTTGTCATGGTATATCTTCGTCTCGCTTATTCTTCTTCCCTTTAGGCTCTAGGCGAGCTCACTGACAGTCTCGGACCATTCCTGGCCGCCAATCCCGCGTACCAAAAGGCGTTCTCCATCGTCCAGATCCCGGAACGCATAGTGCAGTTCCGTGTCGTCTGGGAGGATGACCAGGGCGCGCCCCAAGTTAACCGTGGCTATCGCGTACAGGTATGTCCGAATCTTTCGCAACAACTCGCGTTGCTCATTTCAACAGTACAACTCTGCACTTGGGCCCTACAAAGGCGGTCTTCGTCTCCATCCCTCCGTCAACCTTTCCATCCTTAAATTTCTCGGCTTCGAGCAAACGTTCAAAAACGCGCTTACCGGACTGAACATGGGCGGCGGGAAAGGCGGCTCCGACTTTGACCCCAAGGGCAAGAGCGACAGCGAGATACGGCGATTCTGCGTCTCCTTCATGTCCGAGCTATCACGCCACATTGGCCAGGACACCGATGTGCCGGGTGCGTTTCTCTTCAAAGACGAGATTCTTACATTCAATGTATTGGCAGCTGGCGATATCGGCACTGGCGGACGCGAAATCGGCTTCATGTTCGGCGCCTACAAGAAGCTGCGAAATGAATTCGTCGGAGTGCTCACAGGCAAGGGAGGGAACTGGGGTGGCAGCTTTATTCGTCCCGAAGCCACTGGTTATGGTCTAATTTACTACGTTGAACATGTGCGTTCTCTTATCTCCTCCTTTACGTTGAGTGCTCATATGCCCTTGTTAGATGATCGCAAAGGCTTGCCCAGAATACAGTCTCTCCAAGCCCTCTACTCTCGTCGCCATCTCGGGCGCTGGAAACGTCGCGCAGTTTACCGCGCTCAAGGTCATCGAGCTTGGCGCAACGGTCGTGTCGCTCTCCGATTCCAAGGGCGCGTTGATTGCTACCACAGACAAAGGGTTCTCCAAGGAGGTTGTGGAGAAGATTGGACAGCTAAAACTCAAGGGTGGATTCTTGTCAGAGTCGTTCGCGAGCAGCGACGAATACAAATACTATCCAGGTCTGGTTATTTAAAGACTCCCTCACCCGACTTGACTAACGTTAACACAGGTGCTCGCCCATGGACTTTGATTCCCAAATTACATATCGCACTCCCAGGAGCGACGCAAAATGAAGTGTCTGGTGAGGAGGCGGAGGCCCTTGTCAAGGCCGGTGTACGCATCGTCGCCGAGGGATCCAACATGGTATGTTTCGATTCATAATCTTTCGTTGTACTCTAAGTTTCTGTAGGGCTGCACTCCTGAAGCCATCGAAGTATTCGAGAAATCGCGGAAGACTGGTAAAAGCCCGGTGTGGTACGCTCCTGGGAGTACGTACTGCGCTCCTTGGGATTGGCTTTGACTGACTGTCTAATAGAAGCATCGAACTGCGGTGGTGTGGCTGTCTCAGGACTGGAGATGGCGCAGAACAGTCAGCGGTTCAAGTGGAGCCCTGACGAGGTTGACGCGAAGCTGAAGGGGATTATGAAGGAGTGTTACGAGGTACTTGGATTCTTGCTCCTTCTTCGCGGGCTTATCTCTTTTCCAGACATGTTTATCTGCGGGAAGTAAATGGTCTGGCGAAGACCTTTCATCTGGCAGTGTACTCCCGAGTCTGCTGTGCGGTGCAAATGTCGCTGGCTTCATCAAAGTGGCAGACGCGATGAAGGAGCACGGCGATTGGTGGTAGAGGCCGATGTATTGTTTATAGGTAGTATATTAATGAGTGTACGATACTTGTACAATGTAATTCTTCAGCGTACGAATAAGCCATCATAGATCCGTGTATCTCTCGGTCCTGATTTCCCGCGGTGTCGTTGATTGTGACGTTTTCTTAAGAGGCGGTTGCCACACCTGAAGGCTGGACTACCGCTTTCGAGACTCGGAGCCAAACGATAAACATTCATGAACGATTGTTGATTGTGACCCCGCCGAGTATATACCAAAAATTGGTCCCCGCCGCCACCGCGCCACCACCGATTGATTGAGATCTCTTCAGGATCTGCACAATGAGTGCTGAGACCTATGATGCAAGCTCCGAGAAGAAACAACAGATGACTAGGACCGGGACACCGGCACAACAAGGGCTAGTATTAGAAAGAATTCGACGCGGCTGGCATCAAGACAGGTAATCGACAACGAGAAGACTCAGATTGAGACAGCAGCATTAACGAGAATACACTCAGACAACATTGAGGACATTACGACGGTGAGTGTGTTACTGGTGATTATAGCAAGTGCACGCCACGCCAAGTTAACGCGGCCAAGCACACGGGTACGGAATCGAGTTGGTATCCCGACTATGAGGGTTGACGCGGGATCCCGATGCCAGTCAACAATGCAGGTTAACTGAGATCACTTCAAATCAGACATTGAACAATGAACTCCGTACTGATTCCATGCTAACTGACGAGATCATGCCTCAGCCCGGCCCATAGCAGACCTAGCTTGCTTGAAAGGGAATTCATTCACGACATAGGACATAGGATTTTATTTACAGAAAACAAAAATGGAAGAGGGACATAAATGAAGAGAAAGGTCAAGCACCACGAACCAAGACGTCTTCCACTGCTAGCGCGATGCCAATTGGCGGCCCACCGTGGTTTTATCGACGCCATATCCACATCTCCGCATCGTCATTGTCTGCCATTGAAGCGTCTGCCATGACACTATCTAGGTCTTCCACCACCTTCTGCAGCTCCGAGTCGTCTGAATCAACATCCATCTTCCTCACAGGAGCGGTCGTCGGAAGCAGCTGACGATACTTCATCGGGATGCTTCTCCCAAACTCTCCAACATAGGAATCCTTGTAAAAGTCGAGAGGCGGACAGCCTGTCTGCCACGGCCGGAAGCAGTCATACATCGCATTTCGCAGCCCAAGTTTACTCTTGATGTCATCGGGAGGATCGAGAAGCCCGTCGCTCGCGAACGAGAGGACAAAGGCAGGGTTGGCTTTGCAGGTGAACGAGGGGAAGGAGTTGGATGTGCCCTTTAGAACTGAGACCGTATGGGTGGCGGGATCACGGGCGTAGAGGGTGAGGCCCTTTACCAAGGGTACAATACGGTATTCGTATGCTTGGAAGGGAAATACCTTTGAATCGGAAAGAAATCAGCAGTGTTCGAATGCGGTGGTAAACCTATCGCGTACCTCGGTAAACATGCGCCTGTTATGCATGGGTTCTTTCATGTTTCGATCTTGCAACGCAGCGAGCTTCTTGATCAGAGCATTTGGGGGACACAGGGCGACTTGTTCAGACTCGATGGCCGTTTTCAATTCGGGTTGAACTAAAGAGAAGTGAGCTCTTAAATCTCTTAAATCTCTTCAACGTTCAAATTAAGGACTCACGACGAAGAAGATTGCCGGGCACTAGGTTGAAGTACGAGATGATTTGGCCACGGTGGAGACCCCAAGCAAACTCCAAGTTGTCGAGCTAAACAATTTTGATTAGAATATGGGAAGACAAAAGCGCGACAATGAGAACTAACTGATAAAGACGTCTCTTGAATAATAGGCACGTCGAGCGCTCCACTAAACAAACGCGAGACGTTGATGTCTTCGAGAGAAAGGGACATAGTTGTACGTTTGGGACCAGGAAGAGAGGATGTGAATGTAATGGGAAGGTCCAAAGCGCAGGCTGGTCAATTTATACCACAAGAGAACAAAGGCGATTGATCACGTGCATCTAGACAGTCCACATCGCTTAGGACAAGTGGTCCACACCGATCGCATTGTTGCCCAAACATGGTAGTTCTGTGGCGACTGGCTGTGGCCACTCCGCCTCGCGTCAGTGTTTCATTACCCTTACTAGTGTTGTACTGGGGACTCCTGACTGCCTGACCGCACGCGAAGGATGATGATGGCAAGACGATGCAGATTGTGGCTGTGCTACCTCGCACTCGACACTACTTACTTCAACAACGGAATCTATGCACATTGGGTACCGGGCCTAACCCGAGCCCTCCATCGTACCTACAATTCTAATCGTTTCCCGCATCCGAAAGAGGAGTACTAAAGCGATGCCAAATGTTCCCATCCGAGCGCCTCAAGACTTTGCGTATATCGGAATAGAAGTCCTGTCGCATCGAGATATCCATCCATCGTGCTGAAAAGGTTTTGTGGGAAAGGGCATCAAAGCCCGCGCGCCCCCAGTCGATGATGACCGGGTCATTGCTTCCATGGCGAAGGATGATGTTGTTGGAATGGAGGTCATTATGGGAGACGCCGTAGCGGCGGAGCCGCCTCGCTAGATCAAGAATTCTTTGGGAAATGACCTCCGCTTCCGCCACGGATATGTCGGTTCCTGGGCGAATGGAGGACATAAGCCGACCGGGAATGTATTCCATCAACAGACCGTCGATGGCGTCTAGAGCTGGATGGATAGAGGTGCCGGACGACATAGCGATGCGTACACGTCCAAAGCATTTCGGCACGAGACCCAGCTTCTGCGCCTCGGTGAGATTCTCGTACGTCTTCTGCTCAGCGCGGTGGTCATCGTTCATGTACCTCCATCGGTAGAACTCGTAGAACCATTGCGGGTCGTCTTCCGACGGCCCAAGTTTTCCCACTACGGGGGGTCCGCCAGTGCCGTCGATGTACGTAGGAAGGTTCTTTTGGAACTGTCTGTCAAGCTCGACGCTCCATGGCCCACGACGATCCCCAGTTCGACGGTCAGCGAGCTTACAGATGAGCATGTGCGGAAGACCGAGGACAGGATGGAGTGGCTCGACCAAGATGCAAACAGAATTAGTGAACGGGAGGAACTTTTTGCCTCGACGCACTTATTCCTTGGCAAGGTCATCGGAAGGATACGATTGGGCTCATAAAATTCATCTGGAGACCTTGAGGCATTGAGTCAGCTAGAGTTCACGTTTCCTCAGGTACGTACTGAAACCAGCGGTGTGATGAGAAGTGGCGAAGTTGAAACAATATCCGCTTCTGACACTGACAAACTCGAAGTCAGAGCCCTTCCGATGATGGTAGCCAGATATACCTTCATGATAATGCCTGTCGTTACGAGGGTGATTTGGTCTAGTCTAGCGTAACTGAGGAGAAGCAGGCCAAGAAGCAGTCAGTGACATGCCGGCACATTCCGGGCGTTGATTTGAAACTCCGATGATCCAACGATCTTTGCACTCAGCATTAGTTTTCAACGATCCGTTCATGCGTGCCGCACCATTCACAGATGACTATCTGCGATTTTTGCATTTCTCCTTTCGATTCGTTGAAGATTCGACGAGCCCAATGTTCAATACAATACCTAAGCCTTTTGGATGAGGCTTGATCTTTATGGGCGTAAGCAGCTCAGGATGTGACACAGACGTCTTCCGACTCTCTGTGCTTATCTTCTGGTGCGCCACACATTGTAGTTCTCCGTTCATTGCGAAGGTTGTCCATAACCATCACTGTCACCTGGTTATTATCCCTCCAGAAGTTACACCGTCGATAACGCAACGTCAACGGCATCCCCGGGCGATGGGTGGTGTATGCTAAAGGATCAATGCTCTTCTACACGTCAGTGTCATTTGCAATGATATCCCCATATGCTACTTCATGGCAGATAAGTATCGGCCAAGTATGGGCTCTATCCGACTCGGAATCCCACTACCATGACCTGGAATCATGGCCAACATCAAGGCCCATCGCGTAGTGCGCTAGACTCCAACGAGACGACCGAGACTCGTCAATCAGACGTGTTCAGAGGTGCGCGAAACGTTCCTCTCTTCTTCCTCGATATCGCTTAATATGTCTTCTCGTAGAAACATTGCCAAATGCAATGCCTCAGGAGCTCATCGACCATATCGTGGATCAGCTTTCGGGTGACACGGCTAGCCTAAAAGTCGTGTCGCTAGTCTCGCGCGTCTTCCTGCCCCAAACCCGCATCCATCTATTCCGCTCGTACATTGTGAAATCTCAAAAATCTTGCGAGATCTTCAAGCTCGTCATCGGCACATCACTCGCTGTATTCGTACAGTACCTCCACATATCAACTTTCATCGGAGTCAACTTCCCCATCCGCCTCTCGAACGTCAAATCTGTTTCCTTCAGCGATATCCTGTACATTTCCGATCCATTTCTTCAAGGCCTCACGCGATGCACCACTATACGTACTGTCGCTTTGTCTGGCCCAGCTCTATTCGTGTACGACCTCCGCATTCTTCAAGACTTCATCCATGCATTTCCAGGTCTGCGGTCTCTTGAATTGCGAACGTATATGCAGGCTCGGAGTTGGGCTATTGCGCCAGCATTTCGATTGGAGGTTGAGGAAATTGTACTGGTCATGCGCCTCGGTCTGAGACCTTTCTTGGAGCTGATAGTGCACGGGCCTGCCCTCTTCGTTGCGAGGAGTATGACCGTGAAGGATGCTGACAGCGGCGATGTTCCTGTACTCGGCGCGTTGATAAGCATCACGGGGGACAATTTGCAGGAGCTGGCATGTAAGTTCGCTCTAGTGACAATTTCCTTCCCTTTGGCCGCTGATCTTTCTCGATACTAGTTCATTTCACTGCCAGCTTTGAACCCGATGAGAACCTAGACATTCTTGATCTCAGATCGATTCGATCTCTACGATGCGATACCGGTACCGAAAACAGTGCACTGCAGAAGTGGTGGTGTAAGACGTTACGCGCGTTGCAGCTTGGTTCTTGTACTTTGGAAACGCTATACGTGACGAGCGGGGACGTTGGCTCTGAACTATTGAAGGAACTCGATCGCCTACGAATATCCGTTCGCATGACCTGTATTGCGCCACATTAATAGAGCGAAATTTCACACTATACATACTGTTGCTAGTCCTATGTACGTTCGTTGGCCACTGGCACCCTACATCTTATTCACAGCAATCTGAACCTTTACGCATGGCACTGATTGGGGCCAGACAAACGAAAATCGGCGCTTTGTTGGGCGAGCTCATTCGAATTTATACATAGATGAACATATAAATAGACCTCGACGTAATTTTACAAAGGACTAGGCGTTAAAATGCGAAATGCTACAGTGAATCGTACATGTACGGAGGAAATGTTGTGACAAAGGATGGTAGAGTCGTGTAACAGTAATAATGCTAGGAATAACGTACAAGTTCAATACATAGACCGATAACCAGAATCGGTGAGATGGTATAGAAACCATAGAAGAAGGACAGTATGTACGGCGTAAGGGTCTGTCATGAAGATGGAGAGAGCGTCCGTGTGCATGTCATGATGGTTCAATGTAGAGTCAAAAAGACGTGCGCCAATCAACGGCGAAAGAGGTACATGTTGCGCTTCTGGGCAGACATGATCTTGTATTTGAATTGGGCCGGTATCCATTTAACACGGCTGGCGATGTTAAACGTCGTGTCGGGCTTGCGCGTCGGCAGTGGCGTAGGTACTGCTGAAGAAGTCGTTACTGAGACGAACGACAAGCGGAGGGAAGTAGAAACGCACCCGAAGCAGGATATATGACATGCTCGATAACCAAGGAATCACCTTCAGAAGGCTCCGTCGTCGTGCACGCCTCCGACGTCAACTCGTCTTCATCCAAACACAGGCCATTCAACTCTTCCAACTCGAAGTCGGTGAGAACCTGAGGCTGTCCACCCCTACGGAGAGGTTCTTCGGGGGTGATGGTGTAAGGAGAAGCAGAGGTAACATTCAGGGCATCAGGGTGGATGGCAGCCACCGGTGACATAGACATTGAGAAGGATCCGAAAACGCTAAATAACCTGTCAGATATTTCACCCTGGCGCAGACATGATATTGACGCACGGAGATTTGGGAGCGCCAACGCATACGACGCCATTCACACCTTGACGCCATTTCTGAATGTACGAGACTTTGACAGAAGGTGGCTGGAGTTCGCTTTCTGGTGCAGATCGGCTAAAGGTGGATGAGATACCGTCAAGACGGGAGAACGAATCACACACCTTTCATTAAATAGCGCTGCGAATGCTTGTAGATCCTCATCATAGATGTTCATAGAAAGGCGGCGCTGGCCCTCGAGGATGCATCGCGTTTCGTAATGCTTGTCTAGACGGCCGGCGTCGGTAGCGATAGTATCCGTGACTGCATTCATTATATGAGGAGAAGGGACGAAACGAGGAAGAAGGGGGTATGAGGAATGAGAAAGGGAATGGCTGACATACACACCTTTATGTACGTGCCGCCTCCGTTTGTGGAGAACAATTGGGCTTGCCCAAAAGATCGGGAACAAAAGACAAAAGAACAAAGAGATTCCCAGAAAGGAAGGACCCGTATGAAGGGCCATCAGAGATGCAGGCCTGGCCTTCGAAGTCTACTCCATTTTCCGTTTACCCGAATGCGTAGTTCTGAATACACAGCCAGCGAGATGGCCGGTCCCACGATGGCCAAGAAGGCGCGGGCCACATTTCGCCTAAGTGCGTGATAAGCGGGTCTCGAGTATGTGAAAGACTATTCTGCCTTCAGACGATATAATAATGAGATGAGACTCTTCCTGATTGGCGCTGATCAATCATCACGCCACCGTTTCCTCCCTATTGTTACAATTGTCAGTATCAACGTTCTTGAGAAGAAATGAACCCACAATCAGAGGTATTCATGTCGCTCTTGTTCTCGGACGATCATGATCAAGGGGAACAAGGACCATGGAGAACAATAAATAGGCATTGAGCTGTTTTGGGTAATCAACGTCTCCATCAAGTAACCGCACCGCGACGTACTTTTCGGGAACAAAGGCTGCCAAAGTTGGTATAAGCACAGCGTGCATGTGGAAGGGGAATGGAAGAATGAGGTTGAGGCGGTGCATAAACGAAACGGAGTAATAGGAGATGGAAATCCGAGTTGGCGTCGTGTTATTTGCTCATGTTAGGCTTCTTCTCCTTGCCGCCACCATGAACGATGAGCGGGGCGTAGGGTATGCCGTTTTACATCTTCTGCTCCATCTTGATCTGCAACGACGTTTGGGCCTCTGCTGAAACCTTCTTCTGAACTATTGGCTTGTCTCGCCGGCTAGGAAACGACTAACGACGATGGGAGAGACACGGTTCTGCACCCGTTTTCCAGTACCACATGCTACCGTCACAGCTTTCCGACCTCCAAAGTATACAAATACTGACCGAGCTGATGGACGCGCCGCATCTGTAGCCGATTACGCCTCGAGGACTTTGTTCACTTCCCGTATGTATGGGGAGTCTGGGTTGGACCATTCACGACACCGCACACTAATATCAGTTCAATCTAAGTTTCGAAGGTCCGTTTTCGTCATTCTGCTTGCCTATTTCTTCCATAAGTTGTACCTGCTCATCCGCCACACATTGCGAAGCGACTAGGATGTTACACGGCCAACTGTTTTCGCCGGAATATACTGAATACAGGACACCAAGGAACAACTAGAAGGAGTCTTCGCTTACCTCCTGGATATTATCCTGCCATGTGCCCTCAATCTACTTATACCGTCCGAATCGGCTTCATTGAAAAACGCAACATGGTTTTCTTCGACGCGATAATAGGGACGAGGTAACCTCACAGCGTGTCTCTTCTCTTTCAGCGCCGGCGTCGTTCTAGGCAGTGCAGCGCCAGTTCGAGGGCACTGCCATCCATATACGATGGGAAATTTCAATTTACGTGACAATGGACCCTTGCCCTGCCCCCACGTCAATCAATCCAAAACATGATGCGAGGATCCTGGAATCGGCGTTAGATCACCAACGATCATATAAATACTTGTTTCCAGTTGCGAAGGCGCTCTCTTTTTCCCTTGTTTTCCCTCCATATCGAACGCGCAAGGTGCATACGTGTCCCGAATCGCGGGAGAGGTCATGACTAACGCTTAGCCGTTAGCGCGCCTATAGGACGACTTTTAGGCGCCCGCCGTGACCAAAACACGCGCCCATCACCCTTCCTCCGCTTAGAAGTGCGGTTGGTCTGGGACGTCCATGATATGTATCCCAACCTGCCACATTCACTAATATATCCTGACGACTGTGGCGACGTGAATTTCTCATACTCTGACGAGTCCGTTCTCTTTCCCACATCCGATTCACCAGCGGATATGTGGCCTTTTAGTTCGGGTGCTGAAATGAGTACGTATACATTCTTAACGTTTTGGCTCGTTTGACATTGACATATCACGCCACCACAGACGAGCTCAGCACTGCATTTCCACGTCAATCTCAAACTATCACTAGTGGGGGTGCTACGAGCTCATCAGCGTCAACGATGAGTAATCTACGTCGTTCATCGATGGATTTGACCCTCCCTTGGTCGTCCACCGCCTATCGCGGGGATTCATTGGGCCCCGACCCAGACATGCACATGCCGCTCTACAGCCGTCGATATTCGTCCGTGAGGGACGACGTGGGCTCTCCATGGACGAACAACCATCCTTCCCTGCCGCCTGCGGTTAGCCCATCAGAATGGTCGTCTATGAACGACCATCCTACATTCTGGGATCCCGCTCTTTCGGTACTTGGCGACTTTCCAGACCACGAAGAAAAAAAGCCTGACGTGTCGCACCTCGAAGACCTAGTATCCACGTCGGCGCGATTGGGGGCGAGAAGACCCTCGACTTCTCACACAGCCCCAGCTCATGGCGGGAGTCCTTCCGAGGGAGAGCCTGCCAAAAAGTCGTGCTCCCACTGTCATGCCACGTCGACGCCTTTGTGGCGACGCGAGCCAGGTACTCAGAGGCAGCTGTGTAACGCGTGCGGACTATATCTACAGCAGCGGCACAAGCTGCGTCCCCAAGAGCTCATCGATGCTGATCAGGAAGACGCGGAGGCAGATGATGACAGTAGCGATGGTGCGAAGAATGGGCCCGAGTGTAGCCACTGTCACACGCGCACGACAAGCGTCTGGAGGAGAAACAAAGCGGGCGACCAGGTCTGTAATGCCTGCGGCGTGTATGCGCGATTGAGGAAGAAGGACAGGCCGCTGAGCTTGAGGAAGAATAAGATCAAACCAAGAGCGAAGCATGCGGCGACGAAGTAGACGATGGATGTTGTTCGTTTTCTCTCCTTCTCTATCTCTCCCCTCTGCTTCTCGGTGACCAACAGGATCACAATATCAATGTACATATATTTTCGTGGGGATATTTCTTTTTAGCTTTACGACAGGGAGGCCTTCATTTCGCCAGTATGCCACGGCGGGTTTCATTCCCAGTGTTTGGGGCCCGCGGTGACTTCACGACGGATGGCCAGTAGTCAATTCAGTAACGTTATTGTATGCTTACTCGTTGAGATGATTCATTTTCTCGGCTTCGCGCTGTATAAGGGAAATTTGCCATTGAGCCGCTCTCTATTGGACAGTCTTCGTAAGATAGGAAGACAACATGAAACGTGTAGCACTGACTGCAGGCGCCATACTCTTCGTACTGCCACGCCACGCTGCTTTGACTAGAATTTATCGCAATCTAGGCGTGACGAAGCAATGTCATCGATGATAGCCGTGCTGATGTACCCAAATGATTGAATCAACGGTGGCGCTAATCATGAGCATGTGATCACCGATTGCCCATTCTCATCATCCGATACAGGCGATTTTACTAACATTTCCCATGACCCGCGATTCCCGCGTATTGCTTTTTCGCGCTTAGGAAGCCATCTCACTTCTGACGCTATCCTATGCCAAGAGAGGTTAAGAGCATTCGTTCAACTTCGACGCCATCGACGGGCTACCGGTACATGCGACAACCAGAGCACCCAAGTAATAAACGTTGAGATGGAAGATGCGAATATAAGGAATTGCATTGATAAGGATCATATATAATCCCGTCGCTGATTGAAAGCCAACGAAAGGAACCCGTGAATGCGCCTCCTACAGCACTGGCTTCGGCAGTATATATCTTCTCACTGCCATCAGGGGTAGCATGGAGAACCATACTGACTGGGCAGAACTGTGATCGGCGAACCGGTGCAACTGGCGAACTGGCGAACACTACGGGCGAGCGGGGAAATGGTAGTCAAACCTGTTGAGAAATATCCTTGTGCAATGTACTTACATTGAACTGTAACTGCGCGTCCTGAGCTAAGTAGAGTGACGCGGCATCATGGGCGCGATCAGCGGCGGCTTCGTTCCAAATTGGGATGGCCAAGCCCCAAAGCCCAACATAGAACTACACCTGTCTCAGCTGTACTACATGGATAAGATCCTAATCTACCCTATGACATACTCAAGCAAGGAACTGGGTGACTGTAGGCTGAACCCAGATACTTAGGGTGTTGCTTGAGGGCTAAGTAGAATATTGGGCATAAAAGCATCAGTTGTTCTGAAAAGACATCAACCAAGGCGGCACACTTAAGAGAGTTTGTCTGAAGCCAATAGACCGTTGGAAAAAGCAAGGACATCATGGTGGCGGGAAGGCGCGATCGCATCTGACCTTGATCTGACCTGTTCAGGACATAGTCAGCACCCCACCCTGCTCAGCTTACGTTTGCTTGCATCATCTCAGATAGCAGGTAAGAGTGCTTTTACTATACATATACACCTGTAAGCACAGCGCGTTAGATACCTACCATTTGCCCGTTCACCCATTCGCCGTTCGCCAGTTCGCCAATCACAGTTCTGCTCCGGACTCGAACCATAACGGCCACATCAGTCAAGGCATAGGGAGAGATGGGAGGAGGACAAGCCTAGAGGAGGACAATACCCTCCGTCACTACGGGAAGTATATAAAAGCCAGCAAATCAGCACATCCAGTGACTCTAGAGTCTAGATATTGAAGATCGTGTTTCTGATACCGTGAAAAGGCAGATAGCGCGCAGAAGAAGTCAATGCTGGAGACGCCGTGTAGATGGCTTAATTCCCTTCAAGTTGTTGATCAAGTTCTTGGGGAATAGATGCAATAATTGTACTTATCTCGCAGAAAGCTGGCGCCACTGGCAAATGCCGGCGGCTAGCTCCCGCCCAAAGATCGGCCCGGATGGCTTAGGCCCCTTTTCACCTACCACCATGGCTGACCGGCGCTCCGAAGCCGCAGATACGCGCCCAACCAAACGCGCTCGGACAACGATAAAGCCCTATACTCGTGATCCCCGACTGTGGCTTGAGGATGGCAATATTATCCTAGTAGGCGACGCTCCTGGCTCGGAGAGATTGGCTTTTCGCGTTCACCGCGGCATCTTAGCGTTGAATGCCGAGTTTTTCAACGATCTCGTCAGTTTTGCGCGGCATGCACCGAAGATGGGGTGCAGGTCTTGGAATTACAGGACAACGCGTTCGCTCTTCGTGATTTTCTATACGCGCTTTACATCAATGGGTAAGTTTCACGCTCTAGTCTTGGGCACCTCAGTTTAATTGGACGCGCAGATTCTTCGTTCCGGGACATACTGCGATCGCCTTTGAGACGTTAAGCAACATTCTGCAGATGGCGACCAAGTATCTCTGCTCGCAACTCCGCACGCGCGTCGTCGAGCACCTCTGCGCTATATACCCCTCCAAATCGAAGCGTCCGGAATCTCTTTCGACGGAACATGTCCTCATCCCTACCGTTGACAAAAATTATCACCCTCTCATCGCCATAAACATGGCGCGAGAGAATAATCTCACTGTTGCGCCTTTCCTGCCTACTGTGTTCTACTTGGCCTCCCAGCTTGCACCAAAAGAGTACTTCGCATTCACTCCTAAACTCTGCGAGGACGATCATCGTCGCGTTGTATGCCGTAGAAGCGCTGTCATCGAAGCTGCCTTCAGTACTGCATACTCCTGGCTCTCTCGCTGCCAGTTCGGGGATGGTCATTATCTCAATTGTCAGCAAAGCCGAGCGCAAATTATCCAGGAGATGTTGCGTGAGGGAGCCAGGGCTGCGAGGCTTTTCATCGATGCAATGCCTCATGTTCGATATAGTGGGTCGTTGGGCCATGTCGATATCGGGGATAGCGATGTCGACGAGGGCTACATTTGCTCGGAGTGCTATTCCTTTTGGAAGGAGCGAGATATCATATCCTGTGTGGAGTCTGCTTCCATCGTATTTCGACCTTCCAGGCTGGACGCAGTGGTGACTCGCGTATTTGAACTGGAAGGACATCCCGCTAATGTTGTAATAGATGTATTCCCTGTTTTTGGACGGTTATCACACGAGTAGTCAAGCACCTTCGCGGGTAATCTTTGTATCTGTAACAACGTGTTCCGGCTTTTCTACACCCACTATATGTACAAGGTGCACCTTCACGTCCGCCTTGTATGCAGCTGGACTGTCTTTACAGACAATGCGACGGCATTTTTGCCATATTCGTTCTGGGAAGACGATGAGCCATGTTTCAAAAGGACTTAATTGTAACTGTGATTTTTTACCGTAAGGGAAAACAGTTGCACCCGACGAATGAATTCAACTTCTACGGAACTGACTCCAAGAATCTCGATATGGTTGCCCAGAGACTGGAGTCGGACGCGCTACATAAGGTGACTCCGCGTAAAACTTTAGTGCATTGCCCTCGCTTTTCGGCGTACCGCTTAGAGTCTTAAACGCGCTCAAGGGCATTAAGCGCATGACCGAAAACGCCGTCAAGACTGGAAACAAAGACTTCAAATTGTCTGACTTTTCCATGCTCGAATGCACGGCTGAGTCCCTCTTTCTCGATAATTCTGCTGTATGGCCTCTGTCACTAACTCAGTTTTATCTAGGTCATGTTCCCCCGCTCGATGCACCCATTCCTCGTGACGCCTTCTCCAGTGGCATTCTACGGGATAGGGTTCTTCGAAACATTTCTTCATCATGGGTCTATCTGCGCGTCGTTTCCGCACAAGCCGCTGATTTATTCATTCTATCTTCCTTCCCACCATAACCCTGTAGCTTTCCCTGACGAAGGTTTTATCCTCACAGAGGTTTTCCTGGCAGGGTTCTGAGGCACCCGTGGTCTGCGTCGCCATTCACTTGACATTTTACCATATACGGTCCGTCGGGGTTTTATACTGTCTAGCTAGCGTAGGCGGAATCAAGCATTCAAGTAACATTGTAGCAGATAGTGCAGTGTCGCTTCGAAATGAAACGCTCTTGAAATGTATTCACAGAATATCGGGCACTAGACACGGGGGCTCGAGTTCAATCAATGGACACGGCATGGAAGTATCTAAAAGCAGGATGCAATGGAGAAGGTACTGCACTCTGACCGATCGAGTGATGGAGTAAGGATGTATGGTGGTTTCAATGACCAATGTATATTTTGTGGCTAACGTCGCGCATTAATCTGACCTCGTCCGCTATATCCCTCTACAATTCATGACTCGTCCAACAATCTGTCAGAAACCGCATGTCCCCCTTGGTGTCAGAAAGCAGCTTCGTTAAAAGCGCATCGAGGGGTTCATTTGCCAGTTGACGTTCCAGCTCCAAGAGGGTTTCTTCGTCCCATCCATTTTCCAAAGTCTCCGCCTCCGAGCGCGGTGTAGTATAAGCGATGATATCACTGCTTGTATGCTGATCAACGTCGACAAGTGCATCGAGTAGGTTACCCAGCGGAAAGGGTACATCTTCCACAGGAGACTCGAGGTGTGAGATATAGTCTTCCAGCGCTGGTTCGGAGACTCGAAGCGGGGACGAATTGAGGACAGGGACTGCAATCGGTATCGAGCTGGCGTTCATCTGTGAGAACGGTGTAAGTGTGTTGGGATCAGCCTTTCGGAGGGCACAAACCTTGTCAGAAACGTTGTATATCGGAAGGGCAGACGATGAAAATTGGGAGAAATTGATGTGAACGAAAGGCGTTCGAGGCTTTTATAGAAGAGGACGCGGGTACACTGTTCCTGAGAGTACTGGGACCCACGAGAGCCCACGAGGCTCGATTGGAATGGTGACTAGCAGTAGATGATCCGCATCAAGTACTCGGAGCGCAGATATGAGGAGCAAGAGGAGGGCTTAGTACATTTGTCGCACACAGAAGATTGACATTGATTAGTGAGTTCGGTTGGCGCAGTCGGATAGTGTCGAGAAACTAAAGAGTACTTTCGTCGCGTTGGCAGATAAGTGGACAGCCGACATTATGAAGAACAAAGTCGCATTGGTTTACAATAGAGACATGACAGTCCAGACTCAGAGTCACAGGAGAATTGGAATCTAGACCAATGCGAAACGAATGAAACCTTACAGACGGCGGAGTACAGATCCAAGAAGAACCATTCAGCTATATGATTTTTCCGCATTACTCTTCCTCGACTTGAAGAAGGACGGTGTATACTTACTTCGAGCATAATGAGAGAGAAGAGACTCAGAAGGCAAGAAGGGGAACGAGAGCCGCCGGCACATCGGCCCGATTGCGATCACTACAAATGAAATTCAGGGGCATGAGGTAAGCCATGTCGTTGCCAAGGCTGTGCGCAACGGAGACGGAAGCTAAATACGACCACCACGACCACCCACTATTCCTGGGCGCGCGACTGCTCCGTCCGGCCACGCCACACTGCGACTTTAACGACCGCGACTTGGCCCTGAAGCAGACTGCACGGAATTTGGCAGTGGAATTACGACTAGGACATCTCGGAAACGGAAAAGACCCGGAAGAACATACGCTATACCAGAGGTAGGTACGCTCGTGTCGAATGGTGGTGCTAGTAGGCTCATAGAAGCGCGATCGAAAGCGAACAGGTCCATATCATTATCATATCATATCTAGCCGGAGTCCTCGTGTGTTATTCATTCTACTCTCCCCCTTCGCAGACTGACCACCCTATTCGTATCAGACATCTACGCCCGCTGAACCTCTAACGTTCTACCAATGAAACTAAACATTCTCCCCCAACCGCCTTCATTCGAGAAGAAGAAGAACTACGAGATCAACGAGGTCTTGGGCGAAGGCACATTCGGCAAGGTCGTGCGCGCTACCTGGCATGTCCCGCCAGAACAGGTCGTCGTCGCTGAACGCGGTGCTGCAGCAAATGAAGTCCCTTCAAATGTATGTTTAATTTGAATTGCCTCCGACACGCTCTCATCCTGACGCTAGAACACGCTGTCTCCTCCTCCGACGTCCTCCTCGCATAGCCGACCGTCAAGTAGGAATAGTAGCCGCAGCAATTCAGCGGATAGTGGCCTGACCAAGGCGGTCGCGCTCAAGATGATTCCCAAGAAAAAGGTCAAGGGAAACGAAGCGAGCGTCTGGGGCGAAATGGAGGTTCTCAAGGGATTGGATCACGGCAATATCGTCAGTTCTCTGTTCGCCCATTTGACATCGCTGACGCCAATTTAGGTCAAATTTTACGAATGGTTCGAGTCCAGGAGCAAGTACTACCTCTCTTTTGAGCTCGCGGTAGGCGGTGAGCTTTTTGAGCGGATATTGAAGAAAGGTACGTGTTGCGCGTGCGTGTATCAAGTGACTAACTGTCCGCAGGAAAGTTCACGGAGATGGACGCGGTATGTGTGGTCAAATCGATCTTGTCGGGTGTGCGGTACCTGCACGATCATGATATCGTTCATCGTGATCTTAAACCGGAGAATATCCTGTATCGGACGCGCGACGAGAATAGCGATGTTGTAATTGCTGATTTCGGAATGTGAGTGGTTTGACGTCTACGCGTATCTCGCTAATAGACGCAGAGCAAAACATCTACATTCTCCCGATGAACAATTGCAGTCGCTAGCAGGCTCGTTTGGCTATGTGGCGCCAGAAGTGCTCACAAATCAAGGTTCGTCTTGCGCTTCCCACATTATCATCGCTAACATCGTTCAGGGCACGGCAAACCCGTCGACATTTGGAGCACGGGAATCATCACGTACGTCCTTCTATGCGGGTACTCGCCCTTCCGAAGCGAGGACATCAAGACTCTCATACGAGAAACGACTGCCGCAAAAATCGAATTTCACGACCGGTATTGGAAGAACGTGTCGCCCTCCGCCAAGGCCTTCATAACGGCACTGTTGCACCCAGATCCTGTACTACGATTGACCGCGCAGCAGGCGCTCGAGCACGCGTGGCTGAAGGAAGAAGTCGATGCCGAGGTGGACGTGGGTGCTGGCCTGCGCGAGAACTTTGATCCCCGGCAACGTTGGCGCACTGCGATTCGCAGTGTGAGGGCGATTGGGCGGTTGGGGAGTGGTCTCGGCAAGCAGAAGGAGAAGACGCTGAGTGGGACCGGGTGGGGGAGCGATAGCAGTGATACCGACGTTGGGGAGGTGGGACAGGATTCGGTGGTTGACGTGAAGGAGATGGAAAAGGAAAAGGAGCCAGATACGGTGGAAGGGCATGCACTGCGGCACCAGAGCGTGACCCTCGCGGATCCTCCACCGCCTGTCCTGACGAACAATGTGCCACATCCTGCGAAATTGGTTGTGGAGGAGGAGGAGGACCCCGTGATGCCGGGTTCGTTTTGTGAGAGCGGGGCTCAGCCGGGGGAGGGACTTATGGGAATGTTGAGGCGGATGGGCTTTGGACATCGCCATGTTGGGTCTTCGTGATAATGTTTACTATGATGACATACATACCAGAGTGTATTCTTACGAGTATTTCGTATCTATTTTCGGACTCGCCTATATATCTTCTACAAGTACAATATGATGAGCAGTAGTAGGCCTGATCATTCGATTCGTAAGTACAGTTGAGGTACGTCAAACGAGTTACTAAAAGTTACAAGAGTACAGGAGAATGATCGGGCGTCACCTGGGTCAGGACAGGCTGCTTGCCTATACGAGGACAAGAATTTACATGTTTGTAGAAATCCACACGAGGATGCTGGGAGAATACATATATCGGACATTAAATACTCGGGCCTGCTTCCTTTTCAGCAAACGACCCATCGACCTCCAAAACGTTGTTTGCTCACGCACCGTGCTTTGAAATGCACCTATCTATGTACCCATATTGTCCCGACGACGAAGTGCGCGAGTATGTGCAGCCATTCGTTCAATGCACCGTTCTCTAACTCCCTATAGGTTTCTATATGGCGTTCGAACCAAGAAAAAAAACTTGCCGTATATGCGGTTCAGTCGAAGGGGAGATCCGATCTGGGTGGGGGAACATAGTATGCCTTCTCTGATCAATCAATGGAGTACAAGACTCTTGAGATCCCAATTCTCATCGTCGAGTATGATAAGATTAATCTATTACAAGACGACCAACCGCCAAGGTCCGAGACTCACCGGGAACACCTAAAGGGCACAGTCGCTGCTGCCCTACCGATGCACTCTGTACTAGACCTGAAGACCCCGTTATATGGTGTCTTCCTTGATTTGTCTAAAACAGGCGAATTCTGGGCAGGTAGCATAGCCGAGGTGGAAGGTGTCACAAGGGTAAGTCAAGTCAAGTGCGAGCTCCAAATTGTTATAATGAACAACTTAAACGAAATGTTATAGCCAGTCATGGATCGCGTCGGAATTAGGAAGAAGAGGTATCTTAACTTTAGACTCCGACGTCTTGATATCCTGCATTTGCAGAACATCATCGCAAACCTTGGTGGGAGCGCCAGCAGTGTTCTTGATGAAATCAGCAATGATACGTCCGTGGGCTTGAGGCCTAATGTATGCCCGGTCGACGAGACCTTTCGATGTGCAGCAGACAGACAAGTGGATACCAAACGCCTACCAGTTGTTGTGGATGACGAGACTCTACAGTATGTCGACGCGGCTTGGTCATGCCTTCGTTGATGGTGGTTTCTTAGGTACCTCTTCTCAATCAATCTAGAGGACGTCGCGCGCTGGCTTTCTGAAGCAGAGATTACTGTCGCCGACACTGTTACCTTGGAACCCCCAGAAGAGATTCAAAATTGGGTGCATCTCTTCGGGGAGCCTGAAGGACTCCCAGACGCCTGGATTCGTGTAAGTGGCTTATTTCCCGACATTGGTCTCACTAACGATTGTCCAATAACAGAAAGCCGTAGTAGATGGCCTCAAAGGCTTGTCTCACCGTGCTCGAGACCTTGCATCCGAATTTCTCTCGAAATATCGATACGCGTCGACTTCCTCGAGCACGCCTCTCCCGGACTCTCTAAAAGTGGTTTTAGACTACAACGTCCGTGCGTCCTTGACGATCTGCTTGCATGCCTCAGACCTTTATGACACACCTAAAAACGGGCTCAATCCTCATTCAGCTTCCACTCATTGGTCGATGATCTACAATTCCCTTTTTACGCGCGCAATACAGAATCCTCAGGACCCGTTCGTCTTCTTCGAGTCAGTCCTCAATGAACTTAAGTATTTGGACAACGTCGACTTACCGCTTTCTAGAACCTACCCCCGATGGAATCTACATAAGAACTTCCATTCATTTAGCGCGGAGACGGAGACACTTTGCACACCTTGCCTCGATGAAATCCGTCCAAGCTGTTCTCTCTCGTACGTCCTCAACCGGGACCATGTCATAACGCGAACATTTCCTCCTGATCGCGGGGCGGATGATGTACAGGATCTGGGGTCGGAGTTCACAGTTAATCGCTTAGGATGCGAACTATGTGATGTGTTCACGGCTCATATTCCCCTGATGGTGGGCGAATATGTCTTGGTGCCCGGCGACTCCGACGAGCGAGCCAAGCATCTTGCACACCTCGCTATGACGATGCGGTCCGCTCTTGCGCTTTGGAAGCGAGGACATAAAGACTCTCATACGCGAAACCACTGCTGCGAAAATCGAATTTCACGACCGGTATTGGAAGAACGTGTCGCCCTCCGCCAAGGCCTTCATAACGGCACTGTTGCACCCAGATCCTGTACTACGATTGACCGCGCAGCAGGCGCTCGAGCACGCGTGGCTGAAGGAAGAAGTCGATGCCGAGGTGGACGTGGGTGCTGGCCTGCGCGAGAACTTTGATCCCCGGCAACGTTGGCGCACTGCGATTCGCAGTGTGAGGGCGATTGGGCGGTTGGGGAGTGGTCTCGGCAAGCAGAAGGCGAAGACGCTGAGTGGGACCGGCTGGGGGAGCGATAGCAGTGATACCGACGTTGGGGAGGTGGAACAGGATTCGGTGGTTGAGGTGCAGGAAATGGAAAAGGAAAAGGAGCCGGATACGGTGGAAGGACATGCACTGCGGCACCAGAGCGTGACGCTCGCGGATCCTCCACCGCCTGTCCTGACGAACAATGTGCCACATCCTGCGAAAGTGGTGGTGGAAGAGGACGAGGACCTGGTGATGCCGGGTTCGTTTTGTGAGAGCGGGGCTCAGCCGGGGGAGGGACTTATGGGAATGTTGAGGCGGATGGGCTTTGGACATCGCCATGTTGGGTCTTCGTGATAATGTTTACTATGATGACATACATACCAGAGTGTATTCTTACGAGTATTTCGTATCTATTTTCGAGCGCACCTATCTATCTTCTACAAGTAGAATATGCTGAGCAGGAGGCGTACAGCCCGGTTGACGGGTCTGATCATTCGATTCGTAAGTACAGTTGAGGTACGTTACACGAGTTGCTAAATGTTACAAGAGTATAGGAAAATTGCGTGTGCGGATCATTGACCACCAGGATTGACAGACTTCTTCGCTGCACGAGTAATCGGCTGGCGACTAGTTCCCGCTTGGACAGGCCCTCCTTGGTACTCTGCTGCATCCAATGCTGCTTGCTTACTCTGCTTTCGAGTGCCCTTGCCCTTGCGATTGGCGCCCTCCTCTTCTTCTGTATGAGCATCACCCTCTACGTGTGCCTCTTCGCCGACTTCTACAACTTCTTGGGCCTCTCCTTCTGCTGCTGCTGCTGCTGCTGCCTTCGCCTTCGCCTTCTCCTTCTCGTTCTCCTTCTCCTTCGCGACGGCTTTCTCTTCGGCCCTCGCCTTCGCAGCCGCTTTCTCCTCATCCTTCATCCGTTTCAGTTCGGGAATCCATGAAGGACTGTAACCCCTTGTAAGCCTAGTCCATTTCTTGTCCGCTATGTCCTGATAGATTTTAGTAACGCCTTCCTCCGCTTTTTGGGCGAACGTGCCACAACCGTAAATCCGAATCGAATCCAAGTTCCGATATAGTTTTACAACATCCGCGCTTCTGCTCAAATTGTATGTTATCGCTTGATTGTTGTCTTTGTTGGTTGCCTGTTCGATGAAGATGGAGTGCTTGTGGAACATGTAAGCACTATTTCTCAGGACGCATTCTGGGCTCACTCACCGGAGTTTTGATATCTGCATTCTCTACCAGCCATCCTTGGTACATATCGACAGCGCTGTCTTCGATGGCAAACCCGTAGATGGGGTACTTATTGCCGTGTAAACCGAAGACCGCGTTGTGGTGTAAGACGGAAGTCATCTGTATGGCGAGCTGTCGGACAGCAGAAACGTTCTCCTCCTTCTTGTACTCGATGATCAAGAAGTACAAATCGCATGTTGGCCAAATCTTGGCCGCCACAGCAACGGTGTCCTCCGGTGGTCGAGCAGACGTGTCCAGAAGGTACTGGCCCGTCGACTTATATTCTGCGAAACAGTCTTCATCGCCCAACATCCTAAGCAGTTGCCAATTTTTTGAACCTATTTCCGGGTCCCCGGTAACATCGTCTATGCCTTTGACGCGAACGAACAAGCCGGAATCCAATATGGCATATTCAGGTTCAAGCAGGGGCCTCAAGTCCCACTTTGGAAGTGGTATGTGATAAGTGGGCAGCTTAACCGCCTGCTCGCTTCTGAAGTACTGCTCAGTCATTGTCTGTCCGGAACGCGATAGAATGACTCACAGATAGGTGTCTGTCTTGTACCTTGACACATCCACCAGAAAATTGATGAAGGCATCCAGGGGTTGGCGGATGGTGGCTTCATTGAACTCCTTTGAGACGAAACTGAGCTTGTCTTTTGGAGGAAGTGTCGAAGAGAACTGTGCCAATAAACCATAAGATTCCGCAGCCTGCTGGGCAGTATTTAGACGTGAGTGTCTTGAGAAGATCTCATTCCCAGCAACATCCTCCTGGCGACGATAAGATGTGGTACGCAGAGCTACCATCGCTATCAAGGTCTCAGGGCTTACGTCCAAAGCGCCGCTCGTGCTTTGTGTAGAAGGTACACGGTCTGAGTCCGAGGGGTCATGGTCCGAGTCCGAGTCCGTGGAGTCATGGTCCGAGTCCGTGGGGTCATGGTCCGAGTCCGTGGGGTCATCTGTGTCTTCTTCAAGTGAGAGTTCCTCAAGAAACGCCTTGGCGGCAGCAGGATCAGGATCAGGAGCTTGTGTGATTGTAGAAGCAATCTGTATCAAGGCAGGTCAGCTGTGCTTCAGCTCAAGAGGAATTCCTCTTCCTAACCTCAACAATCGTATTCTTGTCGACTGTGGTAAGCTTGATTTCCTTTACTCGCGATTCCGGCTTTTTAAATTTGCCAGACAGCGGCGAAGGTCCCGTGTTGCTGAGGCGGCTCAAGCTCAAGTTCTTTCGGCTGGATTTAAATTGAACACCTCTAGAGCCAAGCCAATATTCGGTTTGCGGATTCGTCGTGGCAATTCTGTAAAATGGAAGGTAAGCACAGTCGGATAAACACACAGAACGCGTGCGCGACTGGCGTCCCCGACTTACTCAGAGACCGATGCAACGCTTGGGGCCCTACTGTTGGGAGTCTTTTCCCTTTTGGAATCGGCGCTCAGAGTCCCTTTTGGGGTGGCACCTTTGGGGCGAGGAACCATAGTCGGAAGACTGGGTGTGTCCTGGGAAGTGGAAGGTGTAACCATGTTGCAGTTGGCGACTGTAGCAGAACACCGTGGGTCATTCCAGAATATATATACTGGTGGTGAACAGGGTATGGAGACTTTCATTCATGCGGTAGTCAACATTCCTTTTACCAAGTCATGTATGTAGATGCGCGCTTCACGGTCTCCGATACATACCACTGCGTGGATTTAGAAGACCAGAGCAGTGTCGGAGCGTAAGGTGGGAAAGCATATCAGATAGGGACAGTAATGGATTGAGTGGGTGCATAAATGAAGAATGGAGGTGTCGGACTTCAAAAGTATTCGGCCCGAACTCCGACTGCTTCCTTTTAAACCACGACAGTTCGACCTTTGGCAGCATTCCCAAGTCTTCCCACGAAATGAGTTATTCCTCGCACCACCACAGAGACCTTAGCTCTCTGGAAATCTCGGTAATGTACCCTTATTGTCCTGACGACGAGGTCCGGGAGTATGTGTGATTGTTCGTTCATTCCAACATTTTTTGAAGGCTGAAATAGGTTTATTTACGACCTTCGACGTGAAAATTTTCGACTTCAACAAAGGCATGATGTGTCTATCACAAGAGTCTACCGACCCGGAGGACGTATTTTTGTTGCGAGAAAATCAGTCCAGTCATGGCCAGATATTGAATACCTCGTCGACGCTGTCAACAAGATGTTTATTTGCTCTTGGCCCGACGTTTTTGGGACAAAGGTGTGTCTTCAAGAAAATGTCGTTTCCCATTTTGATATGCCCAATGCCAGAGATTGCGATGCCTCGTGCTACCCGCTTCAATGGCGAAATACCAAAAGAACACCATCCCGAGAATGCGCGCTCATGCTGGCTCAAACAAAGCGGTGTACAATCTCTATCCTCTCAAGATGGAGCAAGATTCGAACTCCGATGACACCTTACGCCACTTCAGTCGTGCTCTTTGTACAACGGTCAACTTTGTACGATGCTTTCAACCGCCTTGGGAGGCTCTTTACAACTCCTTTATGGCATCTATCTGGCATGATGACTTGCAGGATACGGGTGTCAGTATTAGGTGAGTTTATAGGATCCGAACATTCTCAACGGCTGACATTTCTAGCTTCCGCCCTCGATGGAATTTGTTCCCGGGTGACATCGACGAGTCGCCTGTCATCGTTCCAGACGTTGTCTTCTCGGCAGTAGTTCCCATAACCGATAGGCGCCGCCTTCTTGACGCGCGAAAATGTCATCCCGGATATGCCTTCTCTGCGCCATCGATCACGGACAAGACACTTGAGATCCCAACTCTCATCGTTGAGTATGACAAAATCGATTTACTGCTAGATGATCAAGCACCGAGGTCCCAGGCTCACCGGGAACACCTAGAGGCCGCAATTGCTGCTGCA
>JADNYV010000679.1:0-18081 GCA_015501055.1 Mucidula mucida | reverse complement strand
GAGCTGGATCGTTGTAAGCCATGGGCCTCGTATAAAAGTAACGAACGATACCAACATCTAATGCACAAAGTCAATCGAGATCTCCGCGACCGATGACGGTAGCCTCACAGAGGGTGGTCCGTTGTCTGAGTTGGACTGAAAGAGACGGAGACCAAGATCTGACCGCGTACGCGTCCGCGAGGAGACGTTAATGGCAAAGTCACGGTGTCCTGGTCCGGAGCGTCAAGAATGTGATCAAGGGAGAGAAATGCTGAGCCAATAGTGGCGCTTGGAAGAACTGATGCGGTTCTTTACAGCGAGATGTAGCCCAGAGTCCAAAGAGGAAATTGGTATATGTAGTGTCTCTGTCAACCAGTTGGGATCGTGCCTACTCGACGCGTTAGGGATTCAAGGAATGGGGGGAAGGCAGCTGGCGAACGTATGACGGCAAGGATTAGTGTAGAATCGCTGTTCGCCAACATCGGTAGTAATTTTGACGAAAGGGTTGAATGTATCGTGAGGGGGCCTTGGACAAATGGGCTGATTGCACAGTAATGCGGACAACGCCGAGTATTTGGCTGTCAACGATGGAAAGAAACTCTTCAGAGTCTCCGGGAAGAAGGCATGAGCAGAACATGGTTTTCTAAATTTCAATCGCGTCAAAGTAAGAGGAAGTGGTACTAAACAAACAAACATACCAGCTTCGTCTGCATAATGATGGACGTGCATCTCACGGCCACAGATTATGCATATATACATGTACGAGACACGTTGAGGGCGGTTGCAAGGCCACATGTGGTTGCAGCGAGGGAGAGGAGTAACGAGTTCGATCACTGTACATCCCGCCCATGACGATCCCAACGCCGGATCTTTCTCATCTCCGGCCTTCAGACTATGTCAAGGTTTATGAGCCAGCAGGTCACTAACCGCATGTTCTCGCTCTGTTCAATACTGATTTTCCACGATAAGAGGACACTTTCTTGCTGTTGGACGCGTTGGAACAGGATGCCGAGTATCTCAGAGATCTACATCCCCGCATCTGCATGGAAGTCGGGTAACACTCATTCTCTACGCGTCGCTAAATGTCTTATACATGCACAAGGTCTGGTTCCGGATGTGTTTCGTCTTTTATGGGAGCAATATTGGGATCTTCATCTCGTGAGTCACCTCGTCTTTCACATACACCCAAAGATTATTGACGCGCAGTCGCAGTGTATCTGTGCACCGATATAAATCACCATGCTTGTATATGTACTGTCCGGACGGGCGTTCAGAACAAGGTGCGCGTCTTTTGTATGCACTAGTATCGTCTGTAATCTCGCGTTTCAGATCCCTTTGAACGTCGTTGAAACATCGTTTTCTCGCGCGTTATCCTGTCGTCTTCGGCATTCTGTAGACGTTCTGTTATTCAACCCACCCTATGTGCCCACCATTACCGAAGAGGCCTTGGATGCGCAAGACAACCGCGATATTCAAGGGTCTTGGGCAGGCGGACAAGCCGGGATGCAAGTGACCAACTCCTTCCTGGAGACGGTGCATGTTCGCCTTTCAAACCATATATAATTCGTCAATCTCAATGCCTATAGGAACTTCTTTCACCTCGAGGTGCCTTCTATCTGGTCGCTCTGAAACAAAATGACATCCCAAGCATTCAACGAAAGATGTTGGAGCAATATGGGCTCCGAAGCTGTGTGAGCTTCCAGAATAGCAGTACTTTTTGACCTGTCGTTTCAACCTTCTTTAGATCGTTCTTCAAGGCGTGCAGGCGGCGAGCATCTTTTTATCGTCCGCTTCTGCCGCAGTATTTGATAAGTTCGGTAGGTCCATGACAAACCCTGCCAACGTGAAATCTTCACGAACAGGGAGAGAAGAACGTTAGTAATTTATCATTAATTATTACAATTCTGCCCATCCACCGTCCGAATTGTCCCCTCCTGTGACCAAGGCTAGAAAGAACACAATTGCACTGGCACCGAGTCTCATCCCAAGGCCACGATATAACTGTCCGATACCAGTGTGCCGCAACCAGCTTTCGCCTTCTCGTTCGGGACGGGTCTCGGTATTGCTTGACCTGCGTCTCTTTTGTCGCCGAATAATGGGTAGGTCGGAGCGTTCTTCGGTGATGATGTGCCACAAAGTGTCGACGACTCCATTGTAGGGTGCTGGCCGCAGTTGAACGCAACCATTGATTGGGGCTACGCCACCGCGTGTCTGGACTTGCAGACGTCGCCGTATTGTTTCAAATGGAAGCGTGATGAGGAGACCCAAGCAGCTCCCAGCCAATTCGGCAAAGCCCCAAATGAGAGGACTGCTATCCTCTGAAATGTTGGCGCCTATGTACGATGCCAAAATTCCAGGTAGAGCTAGAGATACGACAGGACGCAGAGCAGTATCAATGACATGGAATGAGAAGCTGTGGATGGAGATAGACGCCTTTGAAACCGCCCTCGTTGCGAATGATTTGAATAAGAGCATCTATGGGACCAGTGTATGTGCGGTAGCCTGGAAGGAAGGATTGCACGATGAGTCTAGTGCGAACAAGGTCAAGGGGTGACAGGAGGAATCCCGTGAATACGTGAGAGACAACGGGTAGTAGAAGGGGTGGTTGGTGAAAGAAGGGAGTTGTCGGGAAGAATATGGCTTGCAAGATGTTGTGAACGACGGGTTGAAACGTCGTGGAAAGGACTTCTGTGACACACGAAGTGAGAAGGCCTGTGAATGAGTGATGAGTAAACAACATATTGAGTCAATAGATGTGAGTTACCTTTCCACAATGCGAGCCATCCCTCTCCACGGAAACGCCCAATGCGTTTAATCATACCCCAAACACCGTTCGCGCTGCCTACCGGTATGACATATTCTGATTCTTCCTGGATGGATCTCCGACCATGCTCGTCGGTTTGCGGAGGTGTGCTACCTTTGGGGTTCCCTCTGGATCGGCAAAGTAGGATTCATTCTCGTTTGAAGAGTCACTCAGCTGAAATGAATGAGCATTTTGAATTCTGACCAACTGAATGAACTGACTGCATCGTCGTCGTCTTCCGTGTCTGCGTCGAGGTCGTAATCATGGGCTTCACGCGGTATCCACTGTACTTGGAGAAGCATCTTGCCAACCTCCCAGGGCATTGCAATCGCGCTGCTCGTGTACTGTAGCACGGCTGAAGCAGCAAGGGCTCTTAGCAGCTCTACTGCGTTGATACCGCCGCCGTCATTAAGATCTGGGGAAAGGTCGAATATAGAATTTGTGGCTGGTCGCGTTGACCATTGGAACGACGAGCTTGGCGTCGGAGTGAGGGAGGTATTCGGATTTGACGGAGGAGCGGGATTGGGGAGGAACGAAAGACCAGGCTGACGATGGAGGACTGTAGAGATCTCGGAGGGAGGGTGGCGTCGAGCTCATGGCATTGATGAAGCGTTTCGGAGCAGTGTAGCTTCTTGTGGCCAAGAGCCGGCTTCTGTAGAGGCCGTAGCCAAACAATGTAAAATTGCGTTCTTAGGGTGCCCATAACACGTTGTATATTCAAAGTAAATTCAGTCAGTGTGTTCAACGTTCAACGCAGATATATGCGCTACAAAGAATAAATCTGCAGCCGTTTACCGCAAAATTTGCATTTCATCAGGTACCGCAAGTGACATCACACATCTTGTCCGGTTTATTGACGGACACAAATAAATACTGTCGTCTGCTCCATTCCACGTTCTCTTCCCATCCTGATCCTCTCTTTCCCATCTACTTCATGGCGACCAACGGCGTTGCCAATGGCAATGGCCAAGCCAATCTCGACACTTTGAAGCGAGATGAACAACGCGTCCCCGTCCACTCTTTCGATCCCGACGCTTCCCCCACAGACAAGGCCGCTGCTGCTGGCAAGGCTCGCGACCAGCTCAAGAGTGTTTCCGCAGCGTCTGAAGCGCCTGAGCGAGGTAAGACTTGTGGTTCTACATACCCCCCCTCAAACTTAGCCACCTTTCAAAGGCCTTCAATTAGACCAAAGCACTTCCTCTGTCGTACCCACTATCACCATCAACGGGGCTGAAGCCGACAAGCCTCCACCAATCAAAGTCGGCGATTCTCCTCCACCAGAAAGTGTGGAACCACAACCGCCATCACCTCCGGGGCACTGCCTGAAGCTGCTGCGCCATCTATTCCTGACTGGTACCGCGTCGGATGGCGGCAGGTCTCAGGAATAGACGAACCGCCTCTTTCTGAAGGCGCCGAGAAGGACAGGGCTGTTCTCGACCTGTTCATTTCCGACCAGTATTATGGTACTTGGTATCATAATGCTGCACTCATTATCTTTGTGCGTTTTCTTCTCCGATCTAACCACTCTTTTTATCGTTAACGCCTCAAACAGGCTGTCTTTGTCACACATTTTCTTACTCGTTTTCATTTCGGCTGGGGATGGATATTTATAGTGCTTGCTGGGTGCAACACGTATTACACGACCTCCATGCAACGCGTTCGACGCAACGCTCGCGATGACATCCAAAGAGAGCTTGTCAAAACGCGCTTGGCTTCGGAACACGAGTCGGCTGATTGGATGAACAACTTCCTCGATCGCTTTTGGCTCATCTACGAACCTGTCCTTTCCGCCACTATCATTAGTTCGGTGGATCAAGTTCTTAGCTCATCCACTCCCGCGTTCTTGGACTCATTGCGCCTTACGACGTTCACTCTGGGAACCAAGGCACCGCGCATTGATAAAGTGAGGACTTTCCCGAAAACACCTGATGACATTGTCATGATGGATTGGGGCATCTCATTCACTCCTAACGACACGATGGATCTGACACCCAGGCAAGCTGCTCATAAAGTCAATCCAAAGGTTGTGCTTTCCGTACGCTTAGGCAAAGGCTTTGCGACCGCAGCTATGCCGATTCTAGTCGAGGATATCACTTTCAGCGGTCTCATGCGAATTCGCATGAAGTTGATGTCCAACTTCCCTCATGTCCAGATAGTCGATCTTTGCTTCTTGGAGAAGCCTGTCATCGACTACGTACTGAAGCCCATAGGCGGTGAGACTTTCGGATTTGACATTGCCAACGTGAGCTGCTCATACCCATATTACCTGTCAAAACTGACAATTTTAACAGATACCTGGTCTGTCCTCCTTTATTCGTGACATGACCCACGGAACCCTTGGGCCCATGATGTATGATCCCAACGTCTTCACACTCAACCTGGAGCAACTTCTTTCCGGGACTCCTTTGGACTCTGCTATCGGTGTTCTGCAGGTTACTGTCCACTCCGCCCGCGGAATTAAGGGCACGAAGATCGGCGGTGGAACACCGGATCCCTACGTCGCGCTAGCAATCAACAACCGCGCCGAGCTTGCTAGGACCAAGTATAAGAGTAACACGTATGTCGGGATTATCTTGACGTTCACAACGTTAAATGCAAAGTTTATAGGTACAATCCCACCTGGATGGAAACCAAGTTCATTTTGATTAACTCGTTGACGGAATCTTTGATACTCAACGTCTGGGACTATAACGATCATCGAAAGAACGCGCTTCTAGGATCTTCGACGTTTGAGCTGTCTCGTCTTCAGGACGACGCTACACAGGAAGGCATCGAATCCGCGATTCTCAAGGATGGGAAGGACCGAGGCGAATTGAGATATGATGTTTCGTTCTTCCCCGTTCTCAAGCCAGAAGACGGAGAGGACGTTGTTGACACTAGTACGTTCTTGGGCATGAATCAATTGTGCTATCTGCTTACAGCGCGCAGCTGTTGGCATCGTACGGCTTACCATCCATCAGGCGAAGGACCTCGACGCATCCAAGTCTATGTCTGGAGATCTCAATCCGTTGGCCAAAGTCTTCCTTGGTGACACGAAGACTCCCCTTCATATCACGAAGAACTTCAAGCACACCAATAACCCCGTCTGGGAGTCCGCTCATGAATTCATCTGCGCGAACAAGACGAGTTCGGTCATCACGGTCAAGGTCATCGACGATAGAGATATCTTCAAAGACCCGGTTATAGGATACATGAGCATCAAGTTGGAAGATCTACTAGCGTCCAAG
The DNA here is from genome assembly GCA_015501055.1 of Mucidula mucida. NCBI lineage: Eukaryota > Fungi > Basidiomycota > Agaricomycetes > Agaricales > Physalacriaceae > Mucidula > Mucidula mucida. The sequence goes on along the minus strand of JADNYV010000679.1, from coordinate 12,072 downwards.
AAAGAGAACGTTGATTGGTTCCCTCTGAGTAACTGCCAGACGGGCAAAATCCGGCTGTCCGCAGAGTGGAAACCTCTTAATATGTCAGGAAGTTTGCATGGTGCTGAGCAGTACACACCACCGATCGGTGTTGTCCGACTCCTCCTTGATAGGGCCACGGATGTCAAAAATGTAGAAGTTGCTTTGGGCGGCAAGGTAAATTCCATCCAGCCAATTTGATATCTTGCCTGAAATTTCGTGGCAGAGCGATCCATACACCCGTGTTCTTGTCAACAACGTGACTATGGGACGAACGGAGGTAGTCAACAACAGTTGGTCCATTTCCTTCAATGATTGCCCGTAATGCTCACCATTCTTTAGACCTCAATCCCGTTTGGGATCAGATCATCTACATACCTGGTGCGTTCGTTTGTTACGTGAATGCGCTTTTCGCTAAATCGTCCTTGCCAGTACATTCCCTCAAGGAGACCATGCTGTTGGAGTGTATGGATTATCAGCACTTGACCAAGGTTTGACCTCTGATCTCATTTTGCGTGCGTCATTGACGTCTTACAGGATCGCTCGCTAGGCTCTGTCGAACTTCGCGTCTCGGAATTGGCTTCAGAGAATGATGATCCCAAGTTCCCCTTTCAGTCTACAGGGGTGAAAGAAGCTACTGATCCCCTACGCTTGGACAAGGACGGAACCTTCAAAGGGCAATTGCATTATCGGGCAGAGTTTGTTCCCGCAATGAAGTTCAAGGGCATGAAGTTCGACGGTCACACCAATGAGATGCAACAGGCGGCTAATCAGGAATCCGACGGAGAGGATGGGGGGGTAGTCATCGATAACGACAGATCCTCCATGTCTTCTTCCGATGAAGAAGTTCAGGCTGTACCACCCGGCGTCACTATCAGTGGGGTGCATCGCCACACCAGGAATGCCAAGTCCACTGACACGACCGCTACTACTGCCACGAAAGCGAGCGCCGTCTCTCGAGAGGAGAAGAAGCCTGAAGAGGGCATTGAAATGAGCCACGACGAGCTTCTGACGCACCGTGCGCTCTGTTGTCTGTCATCTCACGCTATCTCACGTCTCTTGCAGAATCAGGCATCATCATCTTCAACGTCGTTTCTGGCCAGCTCAGCAAGAAAGCCAGAGTGGAGGTTCTTCTGGACGATGGATATTGGCCTTGCTTTAGCACTAACCGCGCCAGAAGTACCAAAGCGCAATGGGACTATGTTGGAGAAGGTTTTCTCAAGGAACTCGACTTCGGCCAAGTCTGGTTGAGGTTGAACGAGGCTGACGAAGGTGACAAGGACGATGTCATTGCTGAATGGAGGGGAGACGCAAAAGATTTCCTCAAGGCTACTATGGTGAAGTTTTCGCAATCGTGAATTAACGAGATCTTAATGTTTTTTGTAGACTGGGCCACAAACCTTCACTCTCACCGGAACTGATGATCATGATCGTACATCCTTGGTCACCATCGAGTCCCGATATGTTCCTGTTCCTGTCAAGCTCGAGCCCCGCGAGAGTATAAACAGTACGTTGTTATGCTCATCTTCGTGAACCTCAATTACATCAAGTGTAGATCAGGGTGTTTTGCGTCTTGATCTTCTCTACGGTCGCGATTTCGTTGCCGCAGATAGGGGAGGTGTGTGATAGTACAATCGTTCCATGCCTTCTACTCATCTTTTCTCGTAGGAAAATCCGATCCTTATGCAGTTTTCACTCTCAACGGGCAAAAGGTCATCAAATCTCAAACCAAGAAGAAGACCCTCAATCCAGAATGGAACGAAGAATTCATTATCTCGGTGGTGCGTTTGATATCACGAATACATTTTTTGGTTCGAAGCTCATTGACGATCACAGCCATCCCGTGTCGGAGCTGACTTTACGGTGGAAGTCTTCGATTGGAACCAGCTGGAACAGGCGAAAAGCTTGGGAGAAGGTCGTATTGACTTAGCGGAAGTGGAGCCCTTTGAGGCGTTGGAACGAGACATTCAATTGTCGTCTGCGAAGCATGGGAAGAAGGGTCAAGTTCATCTCCGCATGATGTTCCAGCCAGAGATTATCGCCAAGTCTAGGCAAAAGACTTCTACGTTTTCATCAGCAGGTCGGGCGATGACACAAATAGGCGGCCTTCCTGTCTCTGCAGGCAAAGGGGTGATTCATGGAATAACGGGATTGTTTGGCGTTAAGGACGACGACGAAACGCGCCACACGCATCATGCGCCTCCGATGCCGAGTGCTCCAGCTGGCCAGGCTTCGCATCCCATCGGTCAACCAGACAGCGAGGGATCCAAGGCCTTCCCTTCTGTCAAGTCAATGAGCTCTCTTGAGGGCACCAGTCAGGAGCCTGGTACTCTGAGAGTGACGGTATTAGACGCGAAGGATTTGTCCAGCAGCGACTCTAAACCCTATGTCACCATCCGTGTCGGGGATCGAGAAGTGAAGACCAAACACGTCGCTAAAACTGCCACACCTGAATGGTACGTGAAGATGGATGCGCCGTTACCCGTGGGAACTGAAGGTTTTTGCAGGAATGAGTCGTTCACGTTCGCAGCGGGCCCTTTTACGGCAAAGCTATTCCTGTGGATACATGGCCATAAGACGTTAGGAAAGGACCACCTCCTTGGGGACGGCGAAATAGATGTAAGCTCCTTTGGAACGGGGTGAAAAAAGTACTGATTGAGACCTATAGATTTGGAGACACATACAATCGGACATCGTGTCGGGGGCGGATGTGCTATGTGAGCTGCGAGACGGACAGGGTCTCATGAAGCTTCGGCTGGAGTTTGATCCAACTGCCAACCCACTGAGGCGTTCATCAATGTCTTCGAGGGAAATCACCCACCGAACAGCATCTATAGCATCTCCATCACGCTTTAGCATTCGAGGGAAGAGGCCAGGGACGGAGAACGACGATGATTGATCGCTTTCTTGTTTTACTTTGTGTAGCACTACGGACGATATCTCTATGAACATTTTAATGCACCCTGTTCTTCTTAGCTTGTAGACAGGTGGTTCCCAACTTTTTGTATGCCCAGACCGGATCGGGGTTCCGAATCCCCTGATAAAAACGATCGGTTGGGGAAGTGTACCTTCCGTTTCCTACCATGTCAGATAAACCAGTCTCCGTGGTGCCCCTGCTAGCTCGGGCATTGCACCGAATCCGTTCAACGCCTCCAAGAATCATTGCCTCACCTCCGACGCAGCCTCGCCGAGCAGCAGTCGCCATAGTCATACGCGTCGTTCCACCTCCCGATGCGAACCTTCCCAGCACGTCCACTGCTCCGCCAGCCCTTTCCGAATTCTTCCAACTAGACTGGGTGAATAATCCAAATGCCCGCGCCGAAGTCCTTTTTTTGCAAAGGGACAATCCCATCTCAGACGATGGTTCTGTAGCCAAAGCTAACCCTCGAGCAAAGGAAGCACACGTAGCGTTTCCTGGCGGCAGAACTGATCCTGACGATGAAGGAGGCGCATACACTGGTGTGTATTATATTGTGTCGGAAAGCTTTGTCTCACGCCTTATAGCTCTTCGTCAAACTTGGGAGGAGATTGGCATTGACCTTGCTGAGCGCGACTACATGTGCATCGGTCAGCTCGATGACCGTGAAATCACAACTTCTCTCGGGAAGCGCCTGCTCATGATTCTGTCGCCTTTCGTTTTTCTCCAAGTATCCCCACAGGCGCCGCCTCCCGACCCGGTTCCATCCACCGCTTTGCACTGGATTCCCCTTGCGTCCTTAGTATCCGCCAACCCCGCTCCCCGTTGGTCTACTGTGACGGTTGATGCAGCTTCACGTCTGGCCCCAAAACATTCCACTGCCCTGCGTCTTCTCGTGCGCATCCTTATTGGGAGCATGGAGTTCCCGGCCATTGTGCTAGAGAACAAGAGCACTGCGCATGTGCTCAAACTTTGGGGTTTATCTCTCGGCATGACACTGGACTTGATGTCATACATGGTCCTTCCTACGCCCTCTTCCAAAAGCGAAGTCGATCCCGAGATTAACATTGACAGCGGTCGCTCATCTCCACTTTCCCCTGTCATGTACCTGCCCTATCAGAGTGAGGTTCCCGGTATGCGTATGGAAGTTGTGGCGCCTAGTCTAGCGAGCGTGTTTCCACGCTTCTCGTATCCTGATGTCAATTTTTGGATTTGGTGAGTGTGTAATAATGATGTCAATGACCACTATCTCACCAGATTAACGTTAGGGTATTCGGGAAACGCTATCGAGAAGTGATTCGTGGGTGGGAAGCAAGTGTGCGTTCTGGAGGTGCCAACGACCGAAGGCAAGTCCCCCTTTTTGATCTTTAAAGTTTCCTTACTGATTGACCTCGCCTTCCAGGATCAACTGGTCTGGATCAGCTTTGAGTACTTTCTATGCCGCCATCCGCAAAGCTCTGGTTGTTGTAATTGTTGCTCGTGCTTTGGGATTGCTCTTTGGATTTGCGTTTGCAGGATGGTGGCTATTTGCGGCTTGAGAAACCCAGACGATAACATTATTTCGCTATTCAGCATTATGGGTGTATTAACATTTGTAGACAAGTTTGTCAGGTACGCGTATGACGACGTGGAAAATGATGCTCGCGTGTAACATGTAGTATCCATCCATGGCGGTCAGGATTGACGGTCAGACCGTCAAACATGCAATTGTGCCCCAAGCGATCGCAACGAAGGATATCAGTCACCCGGCGTTTTTGGTGCTGTACCCGGTAACGATTGACGCTCGTTGCTTCGTCACGGACAGACTGGTCCCAATTGTCGTACTCTTCACGCGACACACGCTTCTGGAAGTGCTCATGGAGGCCCATAAACACGTCAATACAGCAGATTCCGTCCATGTTGACAATGATGATTCGCTCTAAGGGAAGCGGTCTGCCATCGAGGTTCAGACTGTTCACAACTAGGTGCGTGACAAACGGAAACGTCGCTGGCTGGTGCTTATCTGGATCAGACAAGGGTGCTAGTGGGCCATCCTGTGGATTTATCCATATCGTGTCAGGATGAACACCCACATCCCAGCCGACAGCGCACGATATTCCTCCATCATTATGAGTGAGCCACGGATTCAAATAGCATTCCCAAGGAAATGGCAGACGTGCATTGAGCTCGGGTCGTTTCCACGTTTGAGGGCGCGATGGAAGAGCCGGGTGACGGATTCCTGGCACCCAACGCTCAGGATGTTCGATCTGCTGTCCATCTATGGAACAATGGCATTCGAGCTGGAGAGAGAGAGCTGTGAAATGCGTACCTGGGTTTAAACCTCGTAATGCGTAATACAACTCTTCGATGTCTATGTGCATCAATGTTTGTAATCGCGGTGCTGTAGAAGTCGCTTGAGTGGCTCACAGCTATGATGCCAAAGGCACTCACATTGATTGTGAACATGTATACCGTTGATGTTGGGGCGCGCATAATAGCCCCAAGCCTTCCATTCAGAGAGTGGAATTGGTGGATAACGCGGCATGGGCGGATCCAGTTCATATGGGTGGTACATTGGTATCTCATGGACAAGATCCATTCTGTTACGATCTTCAACAACTTCAGCTGTATCTGTTGACCAAAATACAGAACGAGACTCACGCAATAGTCTTTGAAGCCATCTTGTCATCAGGTTCCTTTGCTGGGTGCGGCCAATGTAATGCACCTTGAGCGGTGGTGCTGTAGGCGGCCTCCAGCGTGCGTCATAAGGGTAAGGGTACATGTCGGAGGGCATTGACGCGACCTCCGACGAAACAGGCGACGGAAGCCATCGTCTATCCAAGCTTTCGACATTGCGATAAAATTTACCGTGCTTATTATGGTCTGCCAAAGAAGCGGCCATCAATGCGAACGGACTAGAAAGAGAACAAGACAGATCATCGCCTGATATGATAAGTTGAAGAGAATACAAGGGATGGGAACGCGGTCTGCACGAGGCTGTGCACTATCACCTTTCGGAGGACCTTGATGGCACATTAAGGAGCGTCTTGTACTGTCCTAGACTCGACACCAGTCCCTTCACCAAGCCGATCAGATCGGTGACCTCAACCCCTCAAAGAACCGGTGTCGAGCGGCTGGCTCGAGACTAGTACTGTCCCGCCTACCCACTACCTACCCATGCTAAGAACCATGAATTTCGAGTCAATGATAGTACGCCGGAAACTATTAGACTCGACACCAGTCCCTTCACCAAGCCGATCAGATCGTTGGTCCCTTCATGCGCCGGTGACCTCAACCCCTCAAAGAACCGGTGTCGAGCGGCTGGCTCGAGACTAGGAAACTATGGGCGATACACAGAATAGGAGCCTCCATAGCGTTTTCGAGAGAATTTACATCTGCAGTACTTCTGTTTCGCCTTTCACACAGCAGACTGAGATAGTCGACAGAACAAGAGGTATTTTGCCATTTCCGCATCGGCTGATCGAAATCTCACGGTGTTATGGTACCTTATATCCGTGCATTCCTCCACCATATGGCCATCGAGTGCAAGATATTGTCCATTCCCCTCGAGGTCATCCAGGAAATCCTCACCTTCTGTAGTGCCAAAGACGTAGCAGCTTTCTCTCAGACCTGCAGCTTTAGCAGGGACCTGGTATATAGCTCCGATGATAGCTATCTATGGCGAGAACTCCTCATCCATGAGTTTGGCGATCCCCGGGACTCTCTTGCGCATAGGACTCTTGAAGAATGCGACAACTTGGACTACAAGAGCCTGGTACAAGGCAGGATACGCGCAGAACACATCGCTTTCCAGTCAGAGTCGCCTGCCGCCGTTGTGTGGTTCGCCGTGCAGACGTTCCTCGACATGGTCAGGACGTCGGAACCATATTCTAACCGCAGGCCAAGGCCCTCATTGGCAATGGAGCGCCTTTCCATCGTCTTATCTTCGTCCAGCATTCTCCACCGAACGTTCCCCAATCACCCGGCATTCCTCGATCAGGCCATTGCACAACTCAAGGCATACTTCATCCTCTCTCAGGTCGACGACGAGGACGAGCCCTTACCCTCTGAACATCAACGGAACAAGAGTCGCTGCTTCGCATATGACTTATCCAATTATACCCGCGAATCTAGCTGGGGACCTTATCTTGCGAACGGAGGTGTGAATTGGATCCATGTCGTCCATTTGATGAACGTGGTTTGGGCCAACCTTGCAGAACTTCCGCCGCGTCTATTTGAATTCCGCCCTCGAGTTGGGTTGGATGCCGTCCGTGCGCGCTCCGCCCCGGCTACATTCACCGACAGAGATTGGGCTGGCGTGGAAGGTGGATCCGCAGACCTATGTTTCTGAGCTCAGCTAATGTATCGATAGGCAATTGGAGACGCTATGTCTGTTTTATGGACTATCGGTATGATATCGTCTTCTCTACTGTCCTGTACTCGGGTTGACATGTATTAAGAGATCTGTTCGGTACGCATCAATCATAATATCTGTGCCTTATACGATAATAGTAATCTTCCGCCTCTCTTTCCTTCCAGCGTTCAACGTACGCTTCGTTCAGAAAAGCGATAATCCTTCCTCATGTCATGATTTCTAGTTTTCCAATACGTTCCGCGGGCCAAAGCATATCGCCTACTTTGAGGAGAACCCTCGCTTTCGTGAGGCAACGCGTCTCATCCAGATCAATCTGAAAGTGGTCAGCCACTCCGATTTGAAGTATCATGATGACACGGAGTTCTGTACGTACTTCCCGAAGTATCCCCCCATCCACTTCAAAGGGACGTCGCGGGGCGTAAATGGACACGAGTCTAGTGTTGAAGGCGTTGTTAGAATGGCGAATGACGGTAGCATTCGCTATCAATTCGTGAGTAGTCAGTGCGTTCTGAATAAACGACTTCATAACTGATTGCCAGAGGGAAAAGGTTTCAATGTATGATGGCGAGACGCAATGGAGGTGAAGCAACTCTGGTCTTGCTTTTGTATACCATCTCACACATTTTCAGTTCTGAAGGAATACAAGTGGGCAACGTAGGATGCGCAGCGGGTGTTGTCGGCGTATGGACAACTGTCTTGCATGACCGAGGTCAGCGCCCGTAACGCAAACGCCTCGTAATACTAACGATACAATATTTAGGTGACCCCGTGGGTAAGATCGCCTATTTCTCCATCTTCGACATTCATACTTAGATGTGTAGGTCCATTCTGGCTGTGGAAAGTTGACGATGACTATCCTGCGGAAGTTTTCGACCACCTTTAACAATACCGATACAATTCTCTTTGATTTGCTCTGCTACATATATCTTACACGTTACTGCAGTTCGGGTTCGTATGCCACTGGTACCATTCCATTCTGGAGTCAGCCCAAGGTGGATTTGAAGAATGAAACAAGACGAGAGTAAACATCTTCGAACCTGAGAGATTCTTCAGAACACCGACGAAAAAGAGGAGTGTGTTGCCTTTACTCTTTCAAATTCTTCTCATTCTTGAGATCGGCACGGGCAGCGCCCCATCCATGGAACCTAAGCATGTCTTGAGATCTATCTTGGAAGCTTGATTGCGACCCACATATTGGAATAATTCTTTGCGTCGCATTTGTCGGCAAATGGCTTCTTCGATACGACCTCGACTATTTTCTCATACTATGCGAATCAGATTAGCGTTGACGATTTGTCAAGAGTGTCTATCATACCTCATCAACAGGTTCATCGCCAGAAATGTACATGCCGAGAGGAACAGTCAACCTGCTTGCATCGTCGACAGATAACATGCTGTAGAGATAGAGTTCAGAACAAGAACTCAAGTGGATGAACATCCACTTGCGCAGGATGGAGAATGGCAACAGCATCAAACGGAGTAGATTCACCACCAGAGGATACTGCTACCTTGCCGCCTAGGAATACGAGTTAGAGGAGAAAGGTGGAGGCAGAGATATAGGTACCCCAGCACATGCCGTAGACTCCCACGCGCTTAAAGCCGTTGGCCTTAAGACTCTCGCCAAATGTTTTGAGCTTGGTGATCGCAGCTGAAGGGTTGGCGGTACTGCCAAAAAAAGCTTGAAGATCGGCTTTATCTTGATCAGTTTTGGGTGGAAACTTGGCAATATCAAATGGCGCGTCGGGCTCAAAAAAGTCGGGCATATACACGATCGTGTTCAGCGTCGACGCGACAATATCAGCACCCTGTTGCGTTTGGGGAAAGAACCTGTCAAAGCGCTCGAATCGAGACACAATAACGCTATGCCGGGACGCACCCAAAGATGTCAAAGATACAGACAATGGCATTACTACTTGTCGCAGGCCCAGTGACGTATACCTTCTGGAAGCCAGCGACGGGCTTAATAGCACCTTTGGGTTGGTAATCAGATAGCACTGGGGGGATAGAGCAGCAGGCTTTGTTGGTATTATGAACCGTAGACATTCTTGCTTTAGGTGCTTGTCGGTAGAGATGGCGGAAGCGAAGCATTGCAATCACTGACGTCAAGCTTCGTCCGATTCCCACGGTCATCAGGTCACGTGTGCACCACTTAAGTAACCACCAGCGAAATTTTCTTTCAACCTTGCCACCACCGTTCTCACAGAACAACTCTCGATTCTTTACTGTGATTCAGGGTATTTGCTGTGGTTGTATAGAGGGATGCTATCGAGTTCAATTAAGCCGGAGCGCTCTTCACGCAACCCTTCGGCTGTCATGAAGAGTGCTTGACTATGCGACTCGCACACTTCACGCTCTGTACTAGTAGTACCATTCAGGCATGTACTGTTTTACAGTAGCAGTAGAACGTCAACATAGTCCTTCATCAGCGGGGTCTTCAAGTAAGTAGTACATCGTAAAGCAACGTATATCTGGATAGTAAAAGTATGTCGGTCGTGGCGCTGTTGAAGTCGTTCAGGCGTGGAGAAGTTCATGGGTGTCTGCGATGTAGCATGACACCGAAGACGGCGTAAATGAGAGCTGCAACAAATTCCACCACTAAACCCATCACGAGGTAAGGTATCCAATCGCCTTGAACAGGATTGAACTTGGCGAGAGTGGGATTGGAAGACAGTGCGTTGCCAAATGGATCCGACGAGGACCAGGACGCGAGGAATTCGTATGCCACGCGTGCACCAAGGAAAGGAAGAGCTAATGTTACGCCAGCAAGTAACTAAATCAATCGTCAACACCATGACCATCATGGAGTATCTGGCACTCACCTTTCGACGGTAGCTTCTCATAGCATAACGATGACTCCATGCCACCATTGTCATCAAGACGAGGACTAGATAGAAGGCCTAAAACAGAACCATCAACATCTGCTATCTCACCTCCCAAATCTATCACGTACTCCGTAGACCCCTGCAGCTACGCGTCGTATAATCATACCAGCATTCACGTCTGGATTGACGTGTGTCCTAGCATACCAGCAGCAATACTTAAACCCAGCGCAACCAGGGCCATGGCACCGGCGAAGAAATACAAGCGGCGTACGCTATCATAATCGCTGTACGATCGATACCCTCTGAATAATCTTTGAATATAGGGCGCCATTGAAAAAGTACTGGAATGTTACGCGAGAGAGATGAAGCCAATGGAAGCGAGCATCAATATGGTGAGTCCAGCATGGAAGAGCAGATATGCGGCAATAAACAGGTCTACGCTTGGATCTGTCATGGACTCCCCCGCTACAATTAGTGCGCCTCCTACAATTCGAGCTGGATTTCATTAACGAGGATGTAGTCGTTCTCGCGCAAGAGGCAGGACTCACTGAGGGCAAATATGAGAAGCAGGAACCATCCACCATCGTTACTGAACAAGTATCGAACGAAAAATAGAAGAGAGATGATAGCGATAGGAACATAGAACGCGATCTGAGCAGCGGCCATCTTTCCTCTCTCATCCAAGGCCGGCATTTTCGTCCACTGAGAGCGACGCGAGGGTGGAAGCGGACTACTACTTATATGCAAAACCAACATGATCGCATCATAGAGGTACAGCCACAGGGCCACATGATAAGATTGAAACTGGCATTGTCAACAATCGAACCGTCGTAAGTAAGGTTTCATAATCTATGTGGAAAATATGTCTGCGTAGGGTATTTTACATTAGAAGGTGTATCGTGTCATTATCCAGAAATTGTCCCTTAAACTAAGAAGTAAATATGCACCTTGTCCATGCTAAAGAGAAACTATGGTCGCCCAGGTTTTTTCGGCACCCTCCAGGCCTTCTTTGCTGATTTAGATATGCGGCACTTGCCCTGGAGGCATCACTGCTGCCTGCTCCATGTGCACTTCGGAACTCACCGCTGCTTCGAGGATCACTCCCACTAGGAACATCACTCCTTGCATCGCTGTGGTCACGCGGAGACGACGACGAGGTATCGTCATTGTAGCGAGGAGGTAATTCCACAACCTCGGTCCCATCTTCATGGTATACTGTAATTGGTGCGCGGCCACCATCATGGTGTACAACATAAACATGCCCAGATTGTTGTCGAGAGGTATGCGGGTCGTTCGTCACTGACGGAGAACTATAACCATGCGTGGTCGATCCAGGAGACATGGGCCCTTGTGTAGAGAGTCGCTCTTCGCCTGGCATTACGAATGGCTCGACTTGATAAGTACTCTGTGGATGATATGAAAGTGTATGGTAATTGCCAAAGGATGTGTCGGAAGGCATAGTCGGAACGGGACGATATTGAGTTCCTGTAGTACCAAGAGACCAAGGACTGTCAAAAGGATCGTGGCGCGGAGCCAGAGGATCCGTTCCAGAATCCAGTGGTGTCGAAGGCCCCAGAGCAACAAATTGGTTTTCCTGACGTTGTCGCTTTTGACGGCGGTTCAAAAACCACACAGCGGCTGCAATGCCTGCAAGAACTCCGACGACTAGACCAGCTATACCTGTTCCTACAAATTTCCCGGTCGAGGATATGTCGGAATCACTATGTCACTGTTAGCCGACCCAGGTAAGTATGGCGAACCGAGTAGCGCACCTCTCCCGCGAAGCACCGGACAGACAACCAGATTCTCCTTCACCGCTATGAAGAGGGCCATATGACCAGAAATTGAACTCTGAGTCGACTACGCTGATGAAGAAAGGAGAGGCCCATGAAAGATCGACTGTCCAATTAACAGTCGACATGTCATTGGTCGTAATGTTCACGGGAGGGTGTAAAGTAGGC
>JADNYV010000678.1:0-18104 GCA_015501055.1 Mucidula mucida | reverse complement strand
ATTTGGCTCGTCAATTTCATATAGCCGAGGCATAACGATTATTTGGGAATCCTGGTCAAAGGGAGATTGCAGGACGTCCCAGACTGGCACACAATGGTTTTGAGGCTCATCTTTCCGCTCCGGGGCAGAGAAGAAGAGAGCTATTTCAAGCTCTTTGGTAGATCGCTTAGTGGAGAGAGCTTTAAGCATAACGGGTTTCCCATCGTGTGCTCTGGTCGCATCCATGATGTATGGCTTCTAGATGTTATATTTAGCGGGTCTGCACTTTAAAAGGAGGAAGATATGATACGCAACGGGATAGATAGCACCGTCGTCTCGATGGTGTATCTTCTCATTCTCTGACAGTTTGAGCCACCCCGAGTCAGGACGGAATTTGGAGCGCAAAATGTAGCCAGAATGATGTAGAAACGGCTGGTGTTGGAACCAGTAGCCCTCAAGTTGAACCATGATGAACGCTTAAAAGTGAAGCCTGTTGCTGTGTAGACCCTATAACATGATCAATCAAAGTCAAGTAGCGGGCAAGTCTGTGTGTCTTATCTATACTCTAAACACATTTCGGCATCCGGAGGCCAAACCTCTTCGTTTATGATAGCGGTCGCGTGGGAATCGAGGCCCGAAAGGGAATGAACGCTCGGCCCCATTCTTTCCCTTCCATTATGATTTCTTCTCAGGCTGTCTTAATCCAGTCGCTACTGGCACCTTTCCGCGATAGGTGTGATATTAAATGATGTCGGAATACTCTTTCTCCAGCTGCGCCTGATCTTCGCGTTCCAAGCAGTGTCCCGAAAACGTTGACAAAACGTCAAATTTGCAGACCGTACTTTCTACGTCGCGGTGAGCGAACAGCGGGCTTCCGATTATTCTCTAATATAGGGTAAGAGACCGCCTTCTGCTGCAACCCGCCTCTGGTTCCTGCTAGTGCGCCAGTCGCGTCTGCCCCACGCGACTAGATTTCTCAAACGCTAGAATGCCCGCATATTCCGCACCGGCGATAAAGGTACGAATGCAGCTTCTCCACTCTCCGACTCACAACAATCTCTGCGCTTTCCCCCCCAAACTAGAGCTCATCAATCACTTGTGGAGAAAACTCGTTTGAGAAGAAATGTCTTTTCGATTTATTTTAGTTTTCGATTCTCTAATGGCTATGTACTGATACAAGGCTCTCTGAAAGTCGTCAACTCGCGCGTGTCTCTCCTGATTGAATTTGTTATCGTGGCTATCGCCGGTAAGTACACATCTTACTCCCCTTCACCGTACGAACGAGCTTTTCAATAGAGGGCGTGAAGCTTGATACCTTCAACTCATCCTATAAACAATTGATCTCCTGATCATATTGTCCTCTTGTTCTCTCGCGTCATTTTTTCCGCATGCTGATAGTGTGGCGCAGCCTATGCCGCACCTTCGAACAGACAACCCGCCTGAAAGAAAATCGTTGAACGTACAGAGGAGATGTTACGCGGACGTCTCCACCACAAATTCAGGCTTGATGCGTTGCGCTGCAGACTGAGTGTTTTCGACTTGGCAACTATGATTTTTCGTTAGTCAGTGCCGATTGTTGATTGCGGATTCCACCGATGTATTTCACCCTTCATCTACTAACAAATTTGTTACTAGACTGAATACCCTCTCTACGTGCCGCATATATGATTGAGCGCCAGGTGTCACGACACTGCGCCGCATTGTTCGCCTAAATGGGACGGCCTTACGATCATGTGATCCTGTCACATTCTTTTATTGTGCCGGAAACAATGGAATGACTACTTTCATCCACCACCATGTCGTCTGCACCCTCTCGTCCCTCCCACCAGATGGCCGTCGCGAGACCACTGGCAGCATTACAGGACGTAGACAGTGCAAACCAAATGTCGCCCAGCAGGCCCCACAAGCGTGTCAAGGCTAGCGCTTCGGTTGAGTCTTCCAGTCAAGTCGTGGCGACCGGGGAACGAGGAGGAAAATCACTAAAGCGCTGTTCGATATTCCTTTCGACGTCCAATTAGAGGTGCATAGCATTTTAAGCTCTGACGTACTACCTTGTTTCTCATTTCGTGTGCACTAGATATTGTCGCACTTGCGCGTAAGCGACCTATTGAACATGTGCCGCTTGGAGCGGCTGCGCCCAATCCTCATGAGCGACTCGACAAAGTCTGCCTGGCGCAAGGCGCTGGAGGGAGTGCCAGGTCTTCCTCCAATCCTCGAGGGCTTGAACGAGCCGCAGTACGCAGAGCTAGTGTTCGACAAGCGGTGTCATGTACGTGTATTCTTTGGTTGAGTATTCGCATTCTTACTCGCCGCTTAGCATTGTTTGAACGTCACGGACTATATTCAGTGGGCCATACGTATGAGGCTTTGCAGGACATGCTTGTTCGATTCGACCATGTGTGTGCAACGCGGCACTTTTACCTGGACAATCTCACTCATTACTTGTAGTATGACCACCGAGAACGCACTTCGTTTTCAAAATCTTGGAGATCCCACCAAAGTCCGCGACCTGCTAACAATCACTCCACATTACGATATTCCAGATGGTATGTATTCTTCCTCCGAGTCTCTTGTATTCTGCAAATGTTGAACTTGTCCGGTCAGAAACGGACCACCGATTGTATCATTGGGGCTCGTTGCGACGGCTCATCCAGGAGAGCGCTGCCCTCCGGCGTGGAACGTCGCAGTATACGACCTGGTTTTCGCAGAAACAAGAGGAGCACAAGGATTTGGTTCAGGTGAGTCTTTATAGATGGCAGAGATGGATGAATATATTCTCACCTCCTTTGACAGTCCTACGAGCAACACGAGATATGGTGGATATCTATTACGACTATCCGACCTGCAGAGGGAGTCAAGTGTATGAAGCTGCGACATCACAGGTACCGTCACTCATTACCCGTTCGGCATAGGCTGACGTCGAGGTAGCATCGTGGATAAACTGAAGGCGGATGGGTGGGCAGCAGAACTAAAGCTTCCGCAAACCGCCGGTGCACTAGTAGATGGGCACCCGCTAGTACGTCAATCGAGGATACTGATCGCCCGAGGTATGTCTCTTCTCACCGTGTCCCTTCGTCAAAAATCTAAATCCATTCAGAATGGGAAGCAATGAGACCCACGCTTACGGCGATCCTGTCTGAAATTCGTGCTGATGAGCTCAAGCGAAAGTGGCAACGTGCCGTCTCCGAGCGAATGAGTGTCCTTGAAAAGCTCTGCAGCTCCTTGTTCACAACACTGCCGGAAACCCCACGCAATCCACCTGCGTCGGCGCTTTGCGTATATCAACCATTCCTCAATATTATCAACAATACGCCCCCTGCAGAAGACGCCACGACTGCGCTAACAAAAGCACTGGAGAATGTCCCCGCGATATGCGAGAAGTGGAGACAGGAACAGGAGACACACTTAAAAGCCCTCCTCCGAAACCTGGGACGCAGCGAAGATCTGTCCTTGGTCGTCAACGGCTTCACCTGCTCGATCACCGACCACAAGTGCACCCAGCCACATTCAATCTTTCATTATCCTTACTACGCCAATCATCGCTGTTTCTTTTCCACTGCTGTTGTCGGTCACGATATCAAAGTCGAGGTTTGGAGCAACGAGGCCGTGAGGGCGATAAGCCAGATTCAGTACGACCACTGCGGGAGCGTTGTAAAGATGGGCGGTTTGAATCCGGCGACGGCGACTGCTGAGGATATGGATGGCACGGATGTGTTTTTCTGGTGTGAGCTTTGTGACTCGGGACGGAAGTCCGTGACTGGTTTGAAGGCGTTTCGTTTGATGCGTTGGCGGACAGCTATGGTGAGTTTCTGCTATCCTCCAAAATCGCGATCGAACTGATTCGTTGTAGAACCATCAACATGCCGAGAAAGTCCGTCGCGTTGTAGATGCTGAACTACTCGCCTTGGGGCGTAGACAAGAGAAACGCGTTTTGGAGAAGGAACTGGAATATGATTTTCAGGCAGCTGTTTGTGTTCATTGTAATGTTGAGGTGTATGCACGGGCTGAGCATCTTCGTTCTGCGTGAGTCCCTTTCTTGCTACTGGAAATTCGTTTCGCGTACTGACTTGTTTTTAGGCATGGTATGGATGGCGACTTCGAGGCTGTGGACCATTATAGACGTGGATTAAGGTATATGGGGTTAAATGGGCTGAAGGTTCAGGTTTGGCGTCAGGACGGGGACAAGGTTAAGAATTGAGCTTTGTGTTATTGCGTAGATTGTAGATTTTATTTGTAAAACGTGTACTCCGGTTGATTTGTCGGCCAGATATCACTTAGGAGCCAGAACAGTCTTAGATCCAGAAGTGCGGGGACGTGAGGAGTCAGGACTTCCCAAGTCCATGTGCATTCTTAGTTCAAAGGACGTTGCCCCGAAGTTGCCTTGGGACTTAGCCTAATGTCGAGTTCAAATGACCTGAACCTTTTCCGTGTGCCGAGTGGTGATTCCAGTGGCGGGTTGAGTCTATGGAGTGGTTGTCGGATCCGGACGCTAGAGTTGAGAACGTCTCTGTAAGCGTCGATGCACAGACTTCGTAGCTCAGTGGCCAGAGCATGCGATTGCAGTTGGCTCAGTATCGCAGGGTCACGTGTTCGAACCACGTCGAGGTCTTTCTAATAGACAGATTCCGCTAACATTTTTTCCTGGACCTATTTTTCAAAGAGGAGATTGATGATTGATTATCGGAAGTACATGCAGGACGTATGCTGACTTGATGCTGACTGCCCGCTCAGTGAGATCAGAGAGCCGCCCAAGAGGGTGTTCAAGCGATGCGATGCGAGCGAATGACTGTGGTGATTGCGGTAAAGGTGTTAAGAGTCACGTCTCTATGGAAAGGGTGTCAAGAGTGAATGATGCTGAGCCTGTTGCGTTGTAACATGCCAGTGAGGAGAAGCACTTGTTGGAAACTTGGTTCGTTGTCTATGATTCTAGTAAATATGTCAAGCTGACGTTTCTGCTCCTACTTGACATCCAGTATATAATGGGTTATGCTTTGACTACGGGACGATCAGTTATATGTAGCTCAGAGTCAGAAGAAGACGTTGAGCGGACTAAGAACTGACTCATCCTACGATCACCTGACCGCGGCGATTTTTAAATTCACGCCGGTCTCTTTTGTACCACCACCATCCTATGCCGCCTCGTCGCTCCCAAAGGATTGCGGCGGCGGGCTCGACGTCGCGACCGACGCGCTCTGCGACTCCTAAATCCATACCCGCAGCACCCCCTGTCCCCAAGCCAGCGGCCAAGCGCCGTCGGATGGCAACTCCAGAATCCGAAGAGGACGACGTCGAGGATGACGCCGACGCCGACGATGACGACGACAGTGGCAACGCTACCGACGGAGAGACAGCAGAAGATAAGGCGCCTGCTCCCAAGAGAAAGGAGAAACGTGCCAAAGGAATGGCATCCGACTCTGCGGTGCAAGAGGCGCCAAGTCAGTGGAAAAGAGTTAGAGGGAAACGAGGCATATTGCAGAAGATGACCGATACTCCGCTCGACGTATTGTTCGAGGTCCGTGCGCAGCTTCTACTGGTATTTGCTTTTGTCTCAATCCCAGTTATAGATATTCTCATATTTGGACCCCATCGATTTGCTACGCATCAGCCGGACTACCAAGGATCTTCGCCAGCTCCTCATGAGCAAATCTTCAGCTTTCATCTGGGAACGGGCGAGATTGGCTACACAAGGAATACCCCCAAAGCCCAACGACCTCAATGATCCTCAGTATATCAATCTATTATTCGACAGGCATTGCCATGTAGGTTGATCATCTACGCCGTGAAATGCTAACTCTTGAAAAACTCTGCAGGAATGCGGCAACGGTTTCACTCAGAGCGTGCAATGGGAGGTGCGTCTCCGACTTTGCAAGTATTGCTTAGAATCCAATGCAATGTGAGTTTGCGTGAATTGACCAAATGATTTTTGGTTAATCGACGTCTTTCTGTGTAGCATGACGGCGAATGTTGAACATCTTGCGCGGCTGTCACCCCGATATCAAGACCTTGCTATTATAACGCCAAAATACACCCTCATCGCATCTTCGGGACGTTACTCATGTATTTCTGTATCACTCTCTCGACGACATAGAGCTCACTATATGATTTCTCAGCGAGACGTACTATCTACTATCATTTGGCGACGTATCAACGCCTTGTTACAGAATGTAAGAACACTTCAGATTTTCGAGCCTGGTTTCCGGAACAAATCCAGAAGTACACGGCTCTTGCTAATGTGAGTTCTTCGCTCGCTGATTGCTGCTCTCCGTATGTTCATTCTGGTCCGTTTCTTGGTAGTCGTGCAAGCCATATGAGAGATGGTTGACGACCAAGAAGAAGAGCCGAACGGCGGAACTGGCCGCCCTTCGCGAAAAAAGACTAATGAGGTACTGGATATTTAATTAACCACGCTTTCTCATGAACTGAAAGTGGTTCAGTATCCTCGGACGTCTCCAAGCTGATGGGTGGGCTGAAGAATTGAAGGACTACGACGCGCTGCAGACTATTCGGTCGCACAAACTTGCCAATCAAGCAAAGGCGCTAACGGATCGGAGTACGTTTCTTCTTCCTTCATCCGCTCGTTTACCCATGATTTGCAAGTTTGGGACAATATCGAACCTACTCTCACTGCGGTAATGTCAGGCATTCGTGACGAACTACTTGCGAAGAAGATACGCACCGCAGTTCCTAGGCGTATCCGCCTCGTGATGGACCTTTGCAAATCCATTCTTTCAGGCATGCCTGAAATTCCAGTCATTCCAGACTCTTCCATTATTCCCAGTCTCCAACCGTTTCAAGATATGATAAAGAACACGCCCTACGACCAAGATCTCCTTGAAGATGATTTCGCCGAAGCAGTAACGACTCTACCCGACATATGCGCATCGTGGCGCCAGCAGCAGGAGAATGAGCTCCAGTCAAAACTCTCTGCGCTCGGTCGAGATGCCGATCTATCGTTGGCAGCTAACGCTTTCACGTGTGCCCATTGCTCTAGCCATCCCGTTTTGCATTATCCCTACTTTGCCTCGCATGGGTGCTTTATCGTTAGGTCAAACATCGATGGCATCCTAACCACGTCTTGGGATTATACGAGGATAAAGGCAGTCGACGAGGATATCCGTACGAAGTGTGAAGATATCATTCGTTTATGTGGTCTCGACCCGGCGAGTGCCACTATTCAAGACCTGGACGCTACAGATGCATTCTTTCGATGTGATTACTGTCAGACCAGGTTGTGGCAACCTCTGGGATCCAAGGTTTCCTATCTCATGCGCTGGAGGGCGGCCATGGTGAGCATATCAAAGTTCGCACCGGCCTATTGTACTGACGCACATATAGAACCACGAGCACTTTGGAAGACTGGAGCGTGTTACCGACCCCGAATTCCTTACGCGCGCCAAAGCCGAGATGCTTTCCTCGTTGAAGCTAGAAGTTACGTCTCAGTGGTTTTCAGCATACGCCTTCGTTTGCAATCACTGTGGCGTGGTGCCTGCCGGCCTAGAAAATCGGGTGGAACATCTGCGTACTGTGTCAGTCTATTTTTACGCCGACTTTGTGTTGCACAATACTGACTCGGGAGGCAGACATGGTATCACTGACGGTCTCGAGAACCATTATGCTCGTAGTGTGAAGAATGTGTCGATCTCGAGCGGTCTCCGAGTAGATGTGCCGGTCACAACGCCAGACGACACATCGATTGAGGCGTCTACGGCTGGTGGTGCCGGTGATACGACTACGATCGTCACTGGTGATGCTGCCGCTACGGTAGCGGGAGAAGAGGAAGCTGGAGATCCGGCTCCTCAAGCTATCAGTTCGTCTTCTATCGCACCGCTCGATTTTGGTGCCGAAGAAGGCGATACTGGGGATACCATGACTGATTCTGAATGATGATGCTTTTCGTAATGTGGATCACAACGTGTATACTATTAACTTGCAGGTTTAATCGATGTGTTTTTTCTTTACTCACGATCCGTTCCTCCCCAACCAAATTGGACATCTTCCTGTTGATGTCTATCCTCGGCAGCGAAGACCACTTCACCTCATACACGTTTTCCCATTCCTTGACTGACTTTTCTCCGAAACCTCTTTTAGTTGCTTTCAGGTACTCGTTGGAGGCAATATCTCATACTCTTACTGCTATGCCAGCACGCGCTTGTACCGACTCGGATGTGGCGTCCATCGCACAATCGCTTGACCGCGGCTCTGACATCTCAACAGCACGCTATTAGTATATAGGTTGCTGGTCAGCGTTATCTATGTTCTCCGATAAGTCCTATAGCTGATAACCCGTTGCTCATTCAGACACGGCATGGCGCTATGGATTTCGTTTGAAGAAGACCAAATGGCGTGCACGGTCAGCTGAGGAGCTTCACACTCGATATAATATCACCGCTATCATTTCATCGAAGATTATCTTTGGATTGACTCGGATTTGGTTCACAATAGGTCCAAGAAGACATGGATTATTCAATAGCCGACGAATGACTCGGTTTGTCTTACAACCTGACACCTATGATTCTGACCTACACTTTCAATCGAACAGTCACAAATCCCACATCTCCACCCTCGAATTCAGATCACCGGGGTAGAGCCTCTACGCACGCCATCAAAGCTTCCCCAGGCGACACCGATAGCGTCATACTAAACCCTGATTAGTCCAGTCCTTCTCATTCTAATCAGCTGTACTGCGCTGGCGAGTACCGATATAAACTCTCACTCCGCGAACTATCCACTGTTATCAACCTCCCTCTCCAACGTCCTTGTTCAATTCATCATGGTCGCTCAATTTGGATCTTTCGATTATGTACCCGAAACCAAGGTACGATTCGAATCGACTTACTCCGTAGAGAGTTCGAGATCTGACGACTGATTATAGGAGAACCTCGACTGGGCTGAACTCTTAACGCTCGATTTCAGTCTCTACAGCACGCCGGAGGGCCGGAAGCAGCTCGCGGACACGTTGATATACGCCGTCCGCGAGAAGGGCTTCTTCTATGTGAAGAACTTCAATATTACCCAGGAGCGCGTCGATAGGCAGTTTCATTTGGGGAAACGATTCTATGAGCTGCCCCTTGAGGAGAAGCTCAAGTACAAGCCCGAAGGATTGGGTGAGTGCGCATTTATGCTCCTCGTTGCATGGGACGTGATGTTGTGATAGAGCAGGGGAAGTTCAATGGTTATGTGCCGGCTGGGAGACGAATGTATGTCATGCGTCTTGATCATTCGATGGCTTTTCATTCATTTCCTTTTAGCATCGATACCGAAAGCGGTCTAAGGGACCGTGTCGAGATTTATAACATTCCGAGTGCGTTACTACTCAATATTGCTTGTGTCGTACCGTCATTTAATCGATGTGTATTAGAGTTCAACGGCGACTTCCCCCAGGTGCATCCACCTGTCGTCGAGGAAAACATCAAGGAGGTAGAACAGTTTGCTAGGGTGAGTATACCCCCCGCAAACACTATCGATGGTACTCACCAAGTCGTATAAAGTCGCTTCACAGTGAAGTCCTGGATCCCCTCTTTGTCCTCCTCGCCATTGCTCTCGAACTCCCCGAGGACCACTACACAAACATTCACCGGTATGAGGTGAAAAGCGAGGTACGTTCTATTCATCATGATGCTGGTAACGAGTATGACGCTGACGATCCCACCCAGGACCACCTCCGCTACATGAAATACAGCAAGTACACTCCGGAGGAATCGGCCAAGCTCAAGACGTGGTCCTATGGCCACACCGATCTCGGCAGCTTCACGCTCCTCTTCCGCCAGCCCGTCGCAGGCCTGCAAATTCGCTACCATTCGACGAACGAGTGGAAGTGGGTGAAGCCCCAAAATGCGACACTAACGGTGAACGCGTGCGACGCGTTGCAGTTCTTGACGGGTGGATATGTTAAGAGCACTGTTCATCGGTGAGTCCTTTTCACATATCGAGACGCCTGAGCTAATTCATATGCGATTGATGAAAAGTGTTACTGTGCCTCCTCCGGATCAGCGCCATGTGGACCGGTTAGGCTTGCTGTACTTTTCTCGGCCTCATAACGACGTTGTGCTTGCCACCGTGAAGGAGTCGCCCGTCCTTCAGAGAGAAGGCTACACGGAGAATGAGTTTGAGAAATCTGGGAACAAGGTCCCTACGATGGAGGGTACGTTCAAGTGCTCTCTTTGTCACCATAACTCTAATATGACGCACAGAGTGGACGTTCGCGAAACAGTCGTGGCAGAGGCAGAAGGGCTACCGTGGGCCTGAGGACCGGACTGCGACTATCCTTCCGGGTTTCAAAGAACAAATATACGTTTGATGTACATCTTTGTTGTAAAATGATAATGTTGGGTCTGCAATGTAATATTTCACAAATGATTCAGGATTTGTTCTGCTAGTTATCATGCTCAACGTTGGAGGTAAATAACGTATCTACGCTTCATTAGGTTCGGAAACGGCCCTGGCATTCAAAGCGTGGCGCATAGAACATCATCATCATGCGGCGCACTGAAAGTGGGGATTAGTTTACGCAACTTTTTTAAAAAGAAGTCTCTTGTCATTCGTGTTGGATAGGATATCCAGTGATGTATCCATAGATACACTTGTCCCCGCGGTATAATCTCTTCAACTCCACTTCGAACGGCGTAGTGCCAACCACAAAAGATAACCGAATTGGAAACGCCTCCCCTTCGGGCCCGGCGTTCTCGAGTGTCTAAAACTTGACAACCCACTGACCCTTGAGAACTCTGCCAGAGTTGAAGAACCCGAGATACTTTTCGTCCTTCTCCGCTACCCAAAAGCTCAGACGCCAGACCCGACCATGGGCGATGAAGTCGGCCATGACCTTCCTCCCCGCAACCATGCGCTTGTAAAAGTAGTGCATCTCCAAGAAGACGTCGAACCCGTCGGTGAGGTCTGGATGTTTGAGGACTTTGGCGACGTCGGGCGGGGCGTTGGTGAGGAGCATACGGTCGATGTAATTCATCTGCACATGGAGCTCGTGACTGATGGCGTTGAAGAGAGCTGTGGCCCCCACCACCAGACATCCCAGCCGTAAATTCAGACTGAGCGGCCTCGCTCATGACTCACGCGTGGTGCAAGAGCGCCAGGACGAGATTTTCATCCCGGCCGTTCACGACTGCCCAGTACAGGGGTGAGTGGTTCTCCATGCTGTGGGACGTTGGATGGTGGCGCCGAAATCGATGGAATGAGCAGCGCAGGCCCGCGCGCAGTGGGATACGATATCGAGGGATAGCTCGTCCTTGGAGTCAGCACCAGGCTTAAGCGGTTGAACGATGTCGTGTATCAAGGAAGTGACAGTGCGCTTGACCTCTCCGGACCGGCCCAAACCTCGAAGGCCGAGACAAGGCGACAAGAAGGAGAGAGACGCGGAGGACGAGGTTGGTTGTCCAGGTCCGACCTCGTCGTAGATGGGCGGTTCGTCGGGGAGCATGATGCGCCCGGACTTTTCTAGGGAATACACGTTAATCGCACAAGAGGGGAGGAACAAAGACCAACGAGTTCGACCTAAGATATGAAAGGGCTAGGGATGTCTGATGGATGTGGTAAGCTGCTGCGCTCCAGATTCCATCACGACATAAGTAGCCTTCGAATCCAGGTGAGTGACAGTACGCGTTTCAATCAGGGAATAATAGTCAGCTTAAGGACAAGTTGAAGATAATCAAAATTATTGAGCACGACAGGTTTCCGGACCGTGTGCGGGGCAGTGGCGACGTGAAAGATCTTGAGATGTCACTCTTTCACTGCGATAGAATGTGGCGTCGACTCTTTGTTCGAGGATTGTCGCGAGATAGGAATTAGGTACCTCGGTAATGACTCCGGAATCCTCCCATACCGGGCCTTCAACAACACACGAGACCAAAGCGAAGTCTGCGCTGCGGATTGAAAAGACGGTGAAGACTCGCCATCTGAGAGTAAACCACAGGCCTTCGATAAGGCAGTGAAACACATCAGGGCGAAGAAAGCATGACACGTTACTGCAGATTAGACGCGGGGCTCCCCTCTCAAGAGCGTCAGGTAGGAGGTCGTAGTAAGCAGTCCATGACTGAGAACTTCGTTTCCTGAGCGAGAATGATTGAACAAAAATCAACTATAGCAGTCAGCGATTTTGTGGGACATCTATATTGTACCGGCGAAGAAGAGAACCAAGTTTCCGAGGATATCGTTCTGAGAGATTAAGTCAATTAGGTTACATGTGCGTCTTCCTGAAGAGCATTATGCGAGAAAGACGGATGGCAAGTTGAGGGTTTAAGGTATCGGAGTTCGGTCCGGTTGATGCCCACGCTTCAAGTTTAATAGCGATTGAAGAATTCATTCTCTGACTATAGTAATACCAGGAAATTTCTACCGTTAACCTACTCAGCGGTAATGGTCTGCCCGCCATCTATTAGCACACTCGCGCCAATCATGTAGCTATTCCTCGGGCTGCTCAACAAGACGATCATGTCACCGATCTCCTTTGGGTCCGCAAATCTGCAGCAGGAGGGTTCAGAATTAAACACGAAGCGAGAGCTGGATGCTTACCGATGCAACGCGTTCCCGTCCAAAATCTTCTGTGCGCCCTGAGGTGACGCTCCGGGGAATGCTGCAAGCCCAGGCGTCATAGTATATCCGGGCAGTACACCGTTAACACGGATGCCGTCAATGGCGTGGTCCTGGGCTAGTACAAAGGATCGTTCGTTATTTATTCTGGAGACTAGAAGCAAAGTAGTACTTACCAGCGGCCTTCGTCAATCCATTGATAGCAAACTTGGTATGGGTGTACGCGGCACCTTGCGGGACGGCGATGACTGCAGCAGCGCTGCTGAGAACGATGATGCTTCCTCTCTCAGCAGGTCGAGTCTCGGAGGTAAGGGGAGTTACAAGGCGCTCTTGTTTTTCCTGGGCGCTTATTTAGTTCCACAGAGATCACGACAGGATTTGTAGTACGCACCATCATCTTGATCTGCTCCTTCACGAGGAAAAATACACCGTTGATGTTGATCGATTGAATCTGCAGCCACTCCTCAACAGGCGTGTCCGCAAAGTTCTTCCTTTCGCGACCGAAGGACTGCAAAAATGAGAACGAGATCGAAGTCGCTTATCAAGAGACATACTCCAGCTACATTAGCGCAATAATCCACACGGCCAAATTTCTGAACCGCTGTCTGTATCATGGCTTTGACGCTATCCTCCTTCGTCATATCGCACTGAACGACTAGAGCTTCAAACTGCTCGTTCGAGGCGACATCTTCAGCCTCCTTCGCCGTGGACGCTGCTGTAGTAGCATTTATGTCGGCGAGGACAAGCCCACGGACGCCAGCTTCAGCATAGGCGAGGGCCGTAGCGCGGCCCATGCCTTGGCCTGGAACAAGTTGCTCTGTATGAGCGAGGAACTGAATACCAATAAGGATTCCGTACCTGCACCAACCACAAGGGCTACGCCTGAGAGATAGAGATTGAATCCGGGCATGTCGTCGGTGTGTTGGTATGAGTGGAGAGTGTGTGGAAGGACCAGACTCTAAGATCTGGCATATAAATAAGTCGTGAGTTTTGGAGAGACACAGTGACGCATGCCATTGTAGAGGGGATGAAGAGATCACGGTGCTGGTACCGAACCTCCGTATGTTGTCGTAAACGAGGTAAGTCGATCTACGGCGACTATCACCTCACGTACCCCGTCCTGAATATGATTCGCGTGATTATTGTCTCCGTCTATAGCAACTGCTATATTGAACATTGCCAACTGTAATTCCTATTGAAATATTGAGTGGTATTCATTCGTCAGAACGCCTTCATTCACCTATACAGCAATACGCTTGGGCAACCATACATGACTATGAATTAAACACCGCAGTCGATAACGAGATCAAGATGCCCTGCGTATGTCCTGGCGGTTGTAATCTGTACTCCTTCTTCCGGCTCCAGGAGCGCGTCCCAAGGCCAGACACAGGAACAGCGGACGAGGCGGCAAATCACAATCGGAGTAAATGTGTCAAGTCGGAGGTAGATTACCCTGATTTACTGAGACACAATTGTCGAAGATCATGTTGAATTGAGGTTGCGTGAGTGAATACAAGGAACGTTAATTCCGATAATTAAGTTCGTCGATTGATACTCTCTGCAACCCATAAACAGATCTAGTCTGGACATGTTAGTCGAAGCCCAAGCAAAGACATGAAAGAAAACTTGCCGCTGTATCCCTATGCTGTAAGTTTGGACCAGAGCATGGCTCAGGAAACCAACGCGCCTGAAAATAACCTAAACATGGGGATCGACGCATCCCATTCAATTCCGAGTAACTGCTAAGTCATGGTTTTCATGAGCGCTATACCCCTCCGGTAGACATGTCAGGAAAATGCGTAGTTAGTGCTGGAATGAGTTGGGTTAGTGGCAAAGGAGATCGGATGACCCCTAAATCATGAACA
This sequence comes from Mucidula mucida, assembly GCA_015501055.1. Classification (NCBI taxonomy): domain Eukaryota; kingdom Fungi; phylum Basidiomycota; class Agaricomycetes; order Agaricales; family Physalacriaceae; genus Mucidula; species Mucidula mucida. The sequence continues at coordinate 3,720 of JADNYV010000678.1, read as the reverse complement.
TGGTCACCTGCTTCATTTGCCTTGCTTTCGTGCTACTGTTGCGGAGAACATACTGACCGTGCACTGCGCGCGACCACTTGTCCCATACCTACCCACTCCGACGGCTTTGAGCAGCAAGCCGCAATGATGCAGATTAGCAGATGCCCCTCGACGATTTTTTACGCCTGGGTCCGCAAGGAAAAACATACGACTCAGCCCGCTGCTATTACTTACCGAATGGTCCGTCCGCCTCAACGTAAAAGTAAGATTGGATGAATCAGCGCCGTAGAATGATATGGAGCTTAAATACGTCGCCCTTGACTGATGTCTTACCATTCGTCCTTCCAAACAGTGCGTGTTCCTCTATAGAACCACTCTCTACTTCGTACTGATCCTCCCAAAACCCTATATAGCCCTTCACATAACCACTACATCTCCACCATGGTTGCACACACTCGCGAAGTCCCCATATCCGCACTCGAGAAAGCAGGAGTCTACGCGACGTTCGCTAGTTTGCGTAAGTTTTTCTAAATGCCGTCCCAATGAAATGAGCTAACGCGCTTTCCACAAGCTTCCAAGATTGCCTACAGACTACTGACGGCGCCCATCACTGCCCACACCAAGAACAAGACATGGCGCCGTGTCGTGTCCCACTGGGCTGTGCACTACTTGACGCACTTGAACATCAGGCAAGTGCTTTTGTAGACTGATTCGGCATACCCTTACGTTCGCTCGCTATTAGACAACTGCAGTGGGTCTTCGGAAACTCGTACGATGTGTACGTAGATTGGACCCAAAAGATCGGCGAGCAGCAGCGAATTGACGAGTTGGACTGTCCCGGAGGTGCCTTGTACTCAGGAAAGGTAATATCCTGTCCGCTTTCGAGGAGAAAGTAGACTTATCTCTTGACTAGGAAACGAAAGAGGGCGGTGACATCCTAATGGGAGGCAGATTGATGTGGGTCGGCGAAAGGAATCTCAAGAGGGTTAACATCTTCTTGCACGGTCTGTGTCTTTTCATCGTAGTCTTCTATATAAACTCACATCCGATATGCATTGTTTAGGTGGTGCTTTCCTCGTGCATGCTCCTGCAGAGGGATATCCTTTCTGGACATGGATGAAAAAGGAGTTGAAGGGACGCGGCGTCGACACTGGACTCTGCGCCTTGTCGTACAGTCAGTCCATCTTATTTCTCGCTAACACTGTTCTGATTGTGAATATAGCGCTCCACCCCGAAGGTCCTTACCCTCTACCTCTCATTCAGCTCATCGCCGCTCTCAAACATCTCATCGCGCTCGGTGTTCCTCCTGAGGGCATTACTCTCGTCGGCGAATCTGCGGGTTCGAACCTCATCCTGATGCTCTTCAGCCACATGCTTCATCCCATCGGGTCATCGACCAATCCCGTCACTGGTGAGCTCCTCTATCAATTTGTTTACCATATGGCCTAACGGATCACCCAGGTCAAACATATGTAGTCCCCGAATTCAAGCTCCCCGCAGGTCACAAGCTGGGAGGCGTATACCTTCTCTCGCCCTGGATCTCCGTTGGCGGCACCGACCCCGGTAACAGCTTCAAGGAGAACAGCGAGTCGGACATCACCTCCGCCGCTACGCTGTTGAAATGGGGCCAGCCCATTCTGGATGCAGTGCCCAAGGAGCAGCAGGTTTACATGGAGGCTTCGCATGCGCCTGATGGATGGTTCAAGGGCACCGAGGGGCTCGTCGAGAAAGTGCTCATTAGCGTGGGCCAGTTCGAGCCACTCCGTAACTCCATCGTCGCCCTATACAACAAGCACTTCAGGGGATCGGAGTGGGACGTCAAGGGCCAAGGTGAGTTGAAAGTTGACGACGTGATCAGGCCGCTCATCATGTGCATCTAGAATCGAGAGTCACTTATATCTACCAGCCATTCGGGAACCACAATGACCCGTACTACGACTTTTTCTGGGGCCCTGAGCCCAAGGAGTTTGGGCCGTTGACGCCAAAGGTCGTCGAGTGGATGGAGGGTGTTATGAAAGCTGTAGCTTGAACGCGTTGGTCACTTTAGATGTAATTTTACGACTACACACTGAGATACTTGGTAGTTTCTTAAATAATGGTAATTTTAGACTTACAAGAAAAATTGTGGCTCTCTTTCGATCGCAAGCACGCTCTTTTGGGCACCGCCACAAGCTCTGATAGTATTCTTGCCACAACCACGTTGTCGCTCGCCGCTGTCCGCGCCTTCGAATGGCACGAGTATTGCGATAACAAGACAGGGCGCGCTCCAAAGATCTCTTGAACAAACAAATTGACTACTTATCGTCCTGTCCCTTCAAGCTAGTGGCGCTTTGTTAAGGCATCTGGCTACAGGCTTTTCGTTGGATTGATGGGCCATATCTACGGTTACGAGTTCTGTACTTCGCATATATCAGAAGACCTACTACGGCGGGTGACCATAAGAGCGTACAGTGTGGCGGGTCGTGTGACAACGACTCTTCGGCCTCATCGAGGAACGCTTCTTGCTCCCGCACGTAAGCATAGACTTCTGTGGGTCTATCGGAAGCAGAATATATGCGTCTGTTCGACTCTTCATTTCTGATCAGTGATCATATCATCGGTTATTAGAATCCCTTCTAAAGCAAGTCCTATGAACTCGTCGTACTTATTAGGTTCTAACGTGACCTTCTGCCGGTCCTGTTGCTTAGCTTCTGGGCATATATACCATGAAATGAATTTGCGCCGCATGCGCTTTGTTGATAGGCACGAAATGCTCACCATGGGGAAGTAGGTATGTTTCCTAGCGTTATGTTACGGGGATCTAGAACCACTCCTACGTTCTAGTCGAAATTCATTCCACTACCGGTATCTATGTCTGCAGAACATTGGACTCGTATTGACATTCGCTGAGATTCAAATTGTTCTTCTTGAGCCACCCACTATTCCTAAATGAAGAACACGAATTCTGATGTACGTCTTCTCAGCGATGATATTGATTTATCCCACATGATGCATACTGTGCATAATTCTCACCAGCTAAAATCTTGACAGAAGGGATGGTGCGGTGCTCACAGTTGATCCTGTTTCTCACCAAAGCCCCCGTCAACATAACCGGTCTCTGAAGGCTCCCATGATGATCAGACCATCTTCAGAGCGGCACGACCGTCGTGGACTCAATATCATTCCGCACACAATGTTCAAGCTCAAGACGCAGCTTCGAAGCTCTCTGTTGACTATTACGCAACGATATCACGTCCACATCCTTCGGTAGGGCACGTCCGATTAATCTCACTCGTCGGGTGTTCATTTCCGCCATGCAGCAGCAGTCGTCGTTAATCATATGCGCCAAGAACGGCATCTATGCGTCATACATCACGGTACCACGAGTTGATCAACATCCAATCACATTCCGCCATACATCGAACACTTCCTCCACGCGCGGCGCACTCATCAGAACGTCGCGGCTCAACCTCGGCGTCGGGATGTCGTGAACAATGAACCCCACCTGATGCGAACGGGTCGCCTGATCCCGTTCGCCGCGCTTCCATGCCTTATCGATTGGGCCGGGTTAGAGAAGCGCATGGACCCCCCGGGGAGCGCTTCATTGAAGATGAAAACAAAAGAGTCCTCGTGTCGTGCCTTTACTTGGTTAGTAAGACTGTGGCGTCCGGCGTTCACGCCCTCGCCTGCGCCTCGGCCGCGTCCACCGCGTCCAACAGGTCGTCCTCCATTTCTCCCCCGCCTTCGAGCTCGTCTACGTCT
>JADNYV010000677.1:0-18150 GCA_015501055.1 Mucidula mucida | reverse complement strand
TGTTCCAGATAACGAATATAACCAAACATTTGACGGTGGCGTGGGCGGAGAGTACTACGACGACCTCGAAGATATATACCGTGATTCTGATATAGTGGTACCATGGACGTACAACAATGCTGGAATGGTTGGTAACTTCATAAACGGAACTGTATGAGGTTTCTTGTGTCCTCTTGGGTTGTAACTTAAGTTCTGTCGTAGGGTGCTGTAGATCTATACGGGTGCGTTTCATCTCAGTCGGGCGAGAACGCAACTAATTAATCTTTACAGAGTCGACGACTACCCTCAGCGCTACGACTGTGCCCATCCATATGATTGGAAAGAAGTCAAGCAGGTCTATCGAGAGTTTCATTTGCAATCGAATCCTTGGCAGCCGTTCTTCTTCCCTGGTGTGTCTATTGGTGTTACGAGCATGACTGTCACTGATTCTTTGCGAAGAATTCCAAGGGGGTTCGGGCGATGCTTGGGGTCCCGGAGCACCTGGTATATTACCTGTTGCATTCTCTTCAGTTTCTCTTCGCTCATTCTGCTAAAAGGTTATCTGGGGTGCCAGATCTGACCGGGCCTGATTGGATGAATGTTGTGTACAAGCATCTTTGGTCAATCAATGCCAAGTTGTTGAGTTATTATATGATGTACGGTGGCACATCTTGGGGTGCCATTCCATTTCAGTGAGTCGTCCGTTGACCTGCATCCTAACACTCCATCTTGACAACCTACAGCGGCGTACGTTTTGATTGTCTACACTCCAATCTGCTCAGGCTGACCTTTCACATTCAGCACTATACGTCCTATGATTGGGGCGGGGCGGTATATATTTCCTCTAATGTGGTTTTCCTCAGGCCTGCTCACTCCGGCTTCGTAGATATCCGAAAATCGTACACTGTCACCTAAGTATGAGGAGTTCAAAAGAGAGGGATACTTTATTCGCTCGTCCGCGGACTTCTACAAAACCGAGTGGATGGGCGATAGTAACGCTACGCATACCCCCTACATCGCTGACATCTTGTCGAACCCTAAAATCTTCGTAACTCTCCTCAAGAATCCCGATACGGAGGCTAGATTTTATATCAGCAGACAGAATGATTCGACCAGCACGTACGTCCTTGTATGTTAGAACCGTTGAACATACTGAGCATTAACCATAGTGCGATCAACGATTTCAAGATTAATGTGTCCACTTCTTTGGGAGAGCTGGAGTTGCCGGTTGTAGCTTTGGCTATAACCATGGGCGGGCGACAGTCAAAAATAATACTCACGGATTACACCTTCGGTTCGCATCTAAGCTACTGTACTCGACCGCTGAGCTCTACTTTGCCGGAAGCATTGATGGACGGGACGTCATCCTCCTGTATGGTGATGCTGTTCAAGAGCATGAATTTGCATTGGAGTTCACGGGCCGTGAACATTCGTCACTCGTCGCCAACAGCTCGGCTTTGACTTACACGGACTTCCTCAACTCGACTACTATCGTTTCTGTCACAAATGGCTCCAGCGGTCTTTTCACCGTATATGATAGCACCACGCAATTGGTGCTCTTTGCTGATACTCACACGGCGACGTCCTTTTACGCACCGACTATCGCAGGTGACAGCAGTAATCCGTTCAGAAACTATTGGAGTCTGGGTTCCAACGAGACTGTACTTGTGGGCGGAGCATATCTCGTTCGGACGGCCGATATCATGGATGGAACATTAATATTGACTGGAGATGTCAACAAGGACACAATTCTGTCTATCGTAGCGCCCGCTGCCGTATCTTCCATTCTCTGGAATGGTGCCTCGTTAGACCTAGAGGTTGGCGTGAGCGCGCAGGGAGGGTGGACAGCCGTAGTACCATTCGTAGATCCTCAGATTATTTTGCCGAAGTTGGAGGGATGGAAGTATAGGGATAGTCTTCCGGAACTTTTGGCAGATTATGATGATAGCGCGTGGAGAGTCGCGAACAGGACTACAACCAACATACCGCAGAAGCCGTTGTATGGAGATGACAGAGTCCTTTATGGGTGCGACTATGGCTTGTAAGTAATACAGATCTGTTCTGCAGGACTTCATTAAACTCAAGGTTGGCAGCTGCGAAAACATTGTCCTCTGGCGAGGCCATTTCAACTCGACTGGTGAGCAGAAGAGTGTCAACTTGTCGATCAATGGTGGGCAAGGTGAGAAGTTTCAAATTTCCGTCACCGCCTTCATTGATCGTAATATTATAGCATTCGCGGCGAGCGTCTGGTTGAACGACGTCTGGTTGAAAGTCAGTTCCCTACATAGTACTCCATAAATGCCTTTTTACTCATTTGGCTTCTTCAAGCTCAAGCGCCAATGCAAACAAGATCGAGGAAAGGGATGAGAAGTTCATTTTCCCTGAAGGTGCGCTCAATCTCGGAGACAACGTGATTACGATAGTACAAGACAACATGGGTCTCAACGAAACCGGCGATCTCGTCAATGTTAACGGAGACGTGTCTAAAAATCCCCGTGGCGTGCGTGGTTTCGAGCTTGATACCGGGGCATTCGGCGACTGGAAAGTACAAGGAAAAGTGGGAGGCTATAATGGCTTCCTCGACAGACATCGCGGGATTGTCAATGAAGGTGGTCTCTTTGGTGAGAGGGCTGGCTGGCATTTGCCTGGTTTCGACACCTCCGCCTGGACGTCTCGTAATATTCAGGACGGCCTCCCGGATGACAAGGCCGGTGTAGGGTTCTTTGTCACCACGTTTGAACTGGATTTGCCTGTGGGCTATGATATACCGTTGTCATTCAGCTTTGAGGAAACGCTCGGGCAGAATTATCGAGTGTACTTCTGGGCGAATGGGTGGATGATGGGAAAACGCATCGCAAATCTTGGCCCACAGTGGAAGTTTGCTGTACACGAAGGCATTTTGGATTACCATGGAACAAAGTGAGGTTTCTGCTGTCTTCTATGACTTCCAGTTTTTATTTTGTATATGTTTAGTACGGTGGCAGTGGCGTTGTGGGCTATGGAGGAGGGGAGGGTATTAAGCCTGATTTTCAGTTGACAATGGACAACGTCTGGCAGGGTGGGTTGTTGAATATCCAGACGGAGAATCCGCGTTGGAGTGCAGATGGGAGGGAACCAAGCTAGATACGCCTATTATTGCAAAAGAGTAGTCAGAGACAAACGTGATATACTCGTACGCTTAATCCGTTACGGCAGGTAGGCTCTCTGGGAACCAACCGTATGCCCTTAGATTGACTTTCAAACTGTCGCTAACCTCAACCTCCTCAGCTTCAAGCTCCGTGCGTTGACGCTGTGCGCCGTCTGTTCCAGGTCCTCTAGAAGACATAGCACCGGATGAAGAAATAACGCGCTGCCACGGAACCGGTGGATCAAGGTCAGGCGAGAGAAATTTCAAGGCTACCCTACTGTTAGATGGCGACCAACGAACAAGAGAGGCATACCTTGTCCCACTTGACGTGAATTTCGCGGCATGCCAATGAGTTTGGCAATATGGCCTTCAAGTTTTAAAGTCAGTGAAAGTGTTAGCGGAAGGACGTGATCGTGATTCACCATAAGTGGTAACTTTGCCTGGAGGTATCCTTCTCACCGTGTCGTAGACGGCGGCATGGAAGTCAGCGCTATCCATGTAATGTAGTTGACAGTCTCCGGAAGAGTAAAGTAGGACCACGTGATGGGCCTCTCGCGCTAGTCGGAGCCGAAGCAAGCCGCCCGGCTTTAAGACGCGTCTTATCCTTGATAGAACGCGTTTCTCGCGTTGAAAGTTGTGTGAAACATAGGTCAAGCTGCCGTTTCTGATATCAACGATCAAAGGACTCGCAGCATAGCATATAACAAAGGTATGGGCATCGATTGAGTAAGGTTTATTCATTGTCCGATCATTATAAAGCAAGACGCCGCAGTTTTTTCGTTCTTCTGACACCAACATGCCTCCCCGAAAGTCAAACAAACGTTCTGCAATCGTCGAAAGCGACGTCACTGTGGCACCCGCACCTAAGAAAGCGCGTGGTGCCAAAGCCGTCGCGCCACCCAAGGTTGCCACCAAAGCCGCGCCAAAAGCGAAGGATATAGCTGCGAAAGCCGCGCCAAAGGTTGCACCTTCCAAGGCCACCGTTGAGAAGAATCCTGAAGTATGCACTCTCGGTCTCAAAGGCTCACTGTGATCTCATATCAGAGCTGGAGATGCTGGAGAAGCTACAAGAGAAAATGCACAAGTCCTGGTCAAAGAAGCAGAAGGATGAATGAATAACACATTTATTGATCTCTTGAACTTGTATTGCTACATTTTTGCAATTGTGTACTCTACATAAATGCCATGACATGGTTTTCTGTCCGTGCTACTCTACATACAACACACTTATAGTCCAGGTAAAAACGATACCGCTGATTAGCTGTCTACGTTTACTTTTGTTGCGAAGGGAAACAGTAAATCTATACAGATATTGTACTTTTATGCGAGCACGCTCATGAGCAATGCCATGCGAATCTGAATAGTTCGTGAGCGAGGGTTCCTCATGAGTATGCAGTGACTTACGAAAAGACCGTAGCGCATTTGACGGAAGTAGACGGCGCGGCGAGAATCAAAGTCAACTTCAGGATCAATTTCTAGACCGATCATGAGTTGTCTGAAGTCAATGAAGGCGAGGAAAACGTACCGTTGACCCTTGGAAGGGGATGCATGACGATCATTTCCTCCTTCGCCCGCGACAGAACCGAGTGATCGACCCGATAAGCATTCCTCACTTGCTGCCACTCAGTCTCGCTTTCGAACCGTTCCTTTTGTACTCGGGTCACGTAGAGCACATCCGTATCCGAGAGCACCTCTTCAAGGGTCTCGCATATAGTGACATGAATGCCAGCTTTACGGGCAGCCACCACAACGCTGGATGGCATCGCCAAAGAAGGAGGGGACACAAAGTTGAGCCGCACTGAATACAAGGAGAGGAGCGTAACCAAGCTGTGGACTGTGCGTCCATTCTTGAGATCGCCGAGAAGCGTGATGGTGCGGCCGTTGACAGTCCCAAGTTCCGAACGAATAGTGTACACATCCAACAACGCCTACAGAGACGTCAGCAACAGCAAATCAATAACATTGATAGACTTACCTGAGTAGGATGCTCGCCGATTCCATCGCCAGCATTGATGATTGGCACAGGAGAAAACTTGGCTGCCGTTTGAGCACTCCCCACGTCTGGATGACGTATCACGATAGCATCCCCATAACACGCCAAAGTCCGGATGGTATCAGCCAACGACTCGCCCTTCGCGACGGATGAGTGATCAGCATTGATCTGAACGACTTGACCTCCACATCGTTTCATAGCCGCATCGAAGGATGAGCTCGTCCTAGTCGACGGCTCGTAGAACGCGGTGCATAACACTTTACCCTTTAGGACATCGAGAACGCCATTACGCTCAACCTGCAGACGCATCTCGTGGGCCAACGAGAATAAGTCATATATATCACGGTGAGTAAATTGTTTCACAGACAAGATGTGACGACGGTGGAAGGCAGGGTGGGGGAGAAGGTGAGAGAACAGGTTGAGAGCAGATGGCCCTTGGATTGCCGCTTGCGACGGCGCGAGAGACATGGAAGGGCCCATCGTGAGTGCCGCCATACCGCCCAAGGACATGCCTTCGGTTTCCTTAATCTGAGGCGAGCTGATCCCGATACCCGAGATGGCGTGGTTAATAGTCGCACTGGAGATCTCACGACCAAGAGGCATTGAAGTCAATGCCCCGTCCAGGAAAGAGGTCTGGCCATGAACGACCACTCTGTGAATAGAACCGGTCACGAAGCCTTTGTCCAAAGGCGACCAGCAGTCCGCGCGCTTGGCAAAGGAAGACTTGCGGCCAACAGCGACTTCAACCTGCGTCGAAGCTTGTTCCGGTAGTCCAAAGATCAAAACAGGATTGTCGTGCAGACGAAGGCGGATATCTTCAAGTTTAAGACGACCGTCTGTAACCGCTGTCAACAGAAGCGGCAGGGCTTCCTCCAAGCCTGACTTGGGCGATGCAGATTTGCCAACCTCGGTCGCAAGCTTGTAGGGCGTCGCACCAACCGAAAAGATGTCTATAGTCTCCAAGTGCGACCAAATGGCCTTCTGATCCTCTGCAATGGGCAAACACGTAGCCTCCGGATATTGGGAAGCGCTGAAGAAAAGCGAGTATATCGACACGTCGCATGTGACTTTGAGGTGTTTCGCCTTACTCAACGAAATCAACAGGAGATCGTCGTTCGTCAGGACGTCAGTGATGTGAACGCTCCTGTTGTGCAGACTCGCCAAAAGAAGGACAGACGCTAAATCGGAACCTTTCGCGTTCGTGACAATGGGCTTGTCGGACGGCCACGAAGTGAAGTACGACGCGACGCTGGCTAGGGAAGTGGGGGAGTCATCGAGCTGGAAAGGAATGAAAAGAGCTTTCGCCTCCGCCTGTAACTCTTCGTCCGGGGCAATCACGTTCTGCGAAGTGGGGGATATGTTCAAAGCGAAATTGCAGTGCGCAACTCCCTGTATATTGGCGCGCGCAATATCAAACGAGGCCGCGTCTGTAATCTTGGTGTTAATGCCAATTGGGATGACGATAGCGGTCGTAAAACCAGCTGCCACGGAGGCCTCGGTGGCTTCTGCAAAATCTTTGCTTCCCGGGACAGCTAAACCCGGAACAAACGCAGCCACATTAATCAATCCGGGGAAGACGTAGGTTTGGTGGGAGCTCTTCGAGTCGACAGTGGAGACATCCAACGGAAGTTTGCGCACAAGTGCCTCTGTCAGCATCTTCGCATTCTTGACATTGGTAATCAATGGAACGGCAAAATCCACGGCCATGCGCCTCGTGTGGTATCCCTTGCTGGTATAGCTAGCCGGACGACGGTAATGGTTCTTCGAGGGCAGATTGATATACATGTCGATGAGGTTATTGGCGAGATGTTGCGTCAACGAATATTCAGACTTCTGCTGATCGCGATTGTCTTCACCAAGGGTTTCAAGGTACTGGGGCTCATATGAGCCAGACCTTCGTGTATGATGGAAAATCAACATACCTTGCAAGGAACATTGTGCTCCGTCAAGAAGTCCGCAGTCCCCGAGGTCGCAAAGATGTTATACCCAGCAGCGCTGAGCTTCTGCACTGAAGGCAGAATCTCTAGCTTCTCTCGGTAGCTCCCGACGGAAAATAGTATGTTTTTCTTCGGAAGGACAATGCCGGTCGAAATAAGCGCTTTGAGGTACGCCTCGTACTTGTCTCGGCCGAAACACGCGACCTCTCCAGTGGACGCCATCTCTACACCGAGCACGGGATCGGCACCAGACAAACGGCTAAAGCTGAACTGAGGTACTTTCACACCAACATAATCCGCGGGAAGTCCAAGGTCAGGGTATGGCTCAACCGGTAAGTCGAGCATGACCTTCGTTGCCATCTCAATAGCATCCACACCAGTGACTTTCGAGACGAAAGGGAATGACCGAGCTGCCCGAAGGTTACACTCGATGACCTTGATTTCATTGTTCTTTGCGATGAACTGAATGTTGAACGGCCCTGTAACATTGAGAGCGTTCCCAATCTTCGCGGTTGCCTCCTCAATTTGCCGCACGGTCTGTGGGTCGAGATCCTGGGGAGGGTGTATCAAGGTCGCGTCGCCGGAATGTACACCAGCGTTCTCCACATGCTCGGAAATGTAGTGCATGACCATCTTGCCGTCCTTCGCTACAGCATCCATCTCAATCTCTTTAGCCTGCTCAATGTACTTCGTGATGACGACCGGATGATCCCGAGACACAGCAGTGGCTTGCGTCAGGTAGTTCATGAGATCGTCCGAAGTGGATACGACGTTCATGGCGGCACCGGATAGAACGTAGGAAGGGCGAACGAGAACAGGATAACCGACGGATTCGCAGAAAGCGTACGCTTCCTCATAGCTGTTGAGTTCCTTCCAGGAAGGCTGGTCGACGCCTATCTCGTCCAAAAGACGGGAGAACTTGTATCGGTTCTCAGCTGTGTCAATCATTTCGGGCGACGTCCCATATATCTTGACATTCTCACGATACAGAGGCAGCGCAATGTTGTTCGGCGTCTGCCCTCCCATGGACAAGATGACACCCCGGGATTGCTCGACATCATAGATATCAAGGATAGTCTCCAAGCTGATGTTCTCGAAGTAAAGCCTGTCCGCCTCGTCGTAGTCGGTACTGACGGTTTCGGGGTTATAGTTGACCATGACAGTGGGTAACCCCTGGTCGCGCAAAGTCCTGATGGCGCGGACAGCACACCAATCGAACTCCACTGAAGAACCGATGCGATATACTCCTGATCCCAAAACCATAACGCCGCGTTCACCGAAAGAGATGTCGTGCTCTATCGCGTTGTAGGTAGTGTAGAGATAATTTGTGAAGGCTGGGAACTCGGCGGCGACCGTGTCAATCTGCTTCACAAAGGGAGCAATGCCCTGTTCTTTGCGCAGGGTTCGGACTGCAAGCTCAGTGGAACCCAAACAAACGGCAAGCTGTCGGTCAGAAAAGCCGAGCTGTTTGGCGCGACGAAGCAAATCGGGCGTCATAGTAGGAATACCGCGATCCCTACAAATCGATTAGGAACAATGACTGCTAAATGTTTCGAGACCTACATGAGCAGGACTTCCATCTCATAGATGTAATACAGCTTCGTAAGGAACCACTTGTCGATGTTGGTCATCTGCCAAATCTTATCGACAGTGTAGCCTCGATGGAAAGCATCCGAGATCGCGAATATGCGCTTGTCCGTAGGGTTCACGAGTTCTTCGTCGATATCTTCGACAAAGTCATTCTAGGAAAGCTACGATGAGACCCTGATCCAAACGGAAACAAATAGGCTCGGCTCACCTTCGCAAATCCGGCGAACTGATCATCAATGGCGCGGATAGCTTTTTGAATGGTTTCTTCGAAGGTCCGACCGATGCTCATAACTTCGCCAACGCTCTTCATGCTGCTACTGAGGAGTCGGCTGACGCGGTTGAACTTCTTCAAGTCCCAGCGCGGAATCTTGACGACGACATAGTCCAAACTGGGCTCGAAACAAGCACTGGTAACCTTCGTCACACTGTTCTTGATCTCGTTCAGTGGAATTCCGAGACCTAATTTAGCAGCAATGAAAGCAAGAGGATAACCAGTGGCCTTGGATGCTAAAGCGGAAGATCTGGAAAGACGAGCGTTGACCTATTGAATATCAGTAACAGTCACGAGAAGAGTGAGTACCGACTAACCTCGATGATACAGTATTCTTGCGAGTTCGGATTGAGGGCATACTGAATGTTGCATTCGCCCACGACGCCAAGGTGGCGAATGACATTAATAGCAGTCGTTCGGAGCATATTGTAATCCGCATCGGACAGCGTTTGTGATGGCGCCACAACGATCGAGTCACCAGTATGGATACCTAACGGATCGAAATTCTGTCCCAAGAAGGGTTAACGGTTTTGAAGTTAGCAATTGAAGGAACATGAAACGAACCTCCATGTTACACACTGTGATACAATTATCACGGCAGTCGCGAACAACTTCATACTCAATTTCCTTCCAACCCTTCATACTCTTCTCGACTAGGACTTGCGGACTAGTGGCGAAAGCCTTCGCGCAAAGAGCCTTGAGTTGTGATTCGTTTTGGGCGAAACCCGACCCGAGTCCTCCCAGAGCATATGCGGCGCGAACAATAACTGGGTATCCGATTCCATTTGCTGCCGCAACAGCCTCCTCCTGGTTAGTGGCAGTACAACTCTCGGCACATTTTTCGCCAATCTCCGCCATAGCACTCGCAAAGAGCTGCCTGTCCTCCGTCGTGATAATCGTCTCAATTGGTGTACCCAAAACCTGCACACCGAGCTCGGCGAACTCGTCCTTGAGCTTGATACCCACATTGAGCGCGGTCTGCCCACCGAAAGTAACGTAGATACCATCCGGCTTCTCGTACTTGATGATTTTCCTAACAAAGTCCGGCGTGACCGGAAGGAAATAGACCTTGTCCGCCAAACCCTTGGACGTGGCGATGGTAGCGATGTTGGGGTTTACCATGATCGTGTAGATGCCCTCTCCCTTCAGAGCCTTGATCGCCTGCGAGCCCGAGTAGTCGAACTCGCCTGCTTGTCCAATGGACAAACCGCCAGATCCCAGGATGATGACCTTTGAGACTGTGGCACGCGGAATACGTTGGTCGTTGTCCTCCCTCGTCCCACCAGGCATCTTGATAGGCGCAAGAGAGCTTGTGGCGACACAATCAACGATGTTCTGGATGAACACATCAAACAAAAACTCAGTGTCGCGAGGACCAGGCGTAGACTCGGGATGGAATTGTACGGAGAAGAACGGCTTGTCTTCACAGTAGATCCCTTCGTTGCTCCCATCGTTGGCGTTGCGGAAAAGCTCTTTCCACCCAGACGGAAGAGTGGGAGTATCAACCTGGAAACCATGATTCTGACTGGTGATGTAGCACCGGCCGGACAACATGTCCGTACACGGAATGTTGTGACCACGGTTTCCGTACTTCATTTTGGATGTCGTCGCGCCGGCGGCGAGGGCAAGGAGTTGATGACCGAGACAGATACCGAAAATAGGTCTATCGGCCTTTTTCATGGCTTTAGAAAGGCGCTCAATTGTGGATGAGAGCATGGACGGGTCGCCGGGACCGTTCGAAACGAAAATGCCATCGTAAGGTTCTGTCTCGGAAAGGAAGTCATAGTCCCATGGCACGACCTTGAGCTGGACTCCGCGGGCAATGAAGCATCGAATCTGATTGTACTTCATTCCCACATCGAGGGCAAGAACGCGAAGCGGACGTCCGCTAGGATGCAAACGCGGCGCGACAAGAGGGTCATACAAGCGAGGCTCGGTGATAGACACTGCGGCGACGAGATTAATCTGATTGGGATCAGAAAAAGGAACGTCGAAGTACTCGTCGCGCCAACTGGGCCGGCCGGCGTTTGGGGAGGAGGCGCGCGAGGAGGCCTGAGAAGCCGTATTCATAGAGAGACGTCTGCCAAATGCAGTGCCTGGCTTCCTGGCGAGAATTTTGCCCAGCATTGATCCTTTTTCACGTATCTTTTTCGTCAGCGCGCGTGTGTCGATGCCGTAGATGGCGGGAACACCGTTTTCCTTGAGCCATGTCGCGAGCGAGGACTCGGCAAGGAAATGACTAAAGTCCTTGGAGTAGTATCCGATAACGACGGCCGCGACGTGGATGCGTGACGACTCAAAATCGGCTGGAAGGAGGTCGGCGGTGCGCTTAGGTACACCGTAGTTGCCAACAAGGGGATAGGTCAAGATCAGGATCTGTCCTTCATAGGAGGGATCCGTCAACGATTCAGTGTATCCCACCATTCCTAGTTATGAAAAATGAGAAAAAACGATGTTTTTTTTTGAGAGGCCTACCAGTTTGGAATACACATTCTCCTGCTACGCTTGTGCCTTCCGCGCCAAAGCTGCTTCCTCGGAACGCTGTACCATCGCTCAATTCGAGCACAACATCGTCAGATGGCTTGTTGTTCGCTGTCGCGGGAGGTGTCGGGAGGTTAAAGGCGCTCGGAGTCCGAGACAGTGCTGGTCGACCTGCCATGGTTTTTTGGGATGAAAAGAGTGGGTTTATACGTTGCTCGTGGTGTTTACAGTCGTCGTCGTCGTTCTTCCTCTCCACTCGATCCTGTGGAGTGCTGTAGCAATTTCGAGTGGAGAGGAAGAAAAGAAGAAGAAAAATCGCTGGCGAACAATTATGATCGCTCGTATCACGTGGCGATGGCATCAAATCTATCTGATCAGTGATTAGATTAATTAGGAACCTTCCGTTTTAGTCCAAGTCTCCCGCTCACCGCGCCTCCCGCCCAGTGGCTTCATGACTGACAAGATTACATTAGATTTTCTTGAAATAGGTGCCATATCTAGGCATCCACGCAAATTCAAACCACGATGAGGTTTGCGAATTGCCAGCGCATCTATCGCCGTCCTTCACCCATCTGCCCCATCTGACCAGACATCGCCATCTGCATCATCATTCCGAGATGTCCAGTCAATGCTTTTACACCAGCAGTGACAAATTTGGCTCTCGCCTCTCCAAAATGGCTTACAAGATACGCGTATTCGCCTTTTTCCTTGAGGTCCTTATACCACTCATTGATAGCCACGTAGTCCATCTTGGTTTGAAACTTGCACTTCGTTCCGTCGCCGTCAGAGTACGGTATCTCGAAGTAAGAAAGTCGCTCGAAGTAAGAAAGTCGCTCGAGAGCCTGGTAGTCGCGCTCTACTCGTCGGGAGTCATGCCGTCTGTGTCGGATGGCACTGTATTTCCTACAAGATGGGACAATCTACGGAGATACGTGAATAAGCTTCCCGCGACGTGAATGGATTTGATTGCAGTACCGAGCATCGACTTGACCCGCGATAGAGACCCAAGCACCCACACCATTTTCCGCGTGACCTTGAGCAAAGATGGGACGCTCGGGGTATATTCCATGAGGTCTTACGTCGACGCTGAACGCGCGACAAAGCGGCGGCACTTTGAAGGCGGCACAATCAGCTTTATGGCTCGCTCTATAGTGGGTAACTTGACAATTGCGGTCGCAGTATCGGACAGATCTGCACAAGGAAATCTATACTCGACATCGCCGTAAAGCGTCGTGTACTCACCGACACTGAGAACAAGACTGAAGCGGCTTCCGATCGTGTTCCTCTTTGCCACGATTGGTGCATCGTAATTTGGCCACTTGTACGCCAGCCTTACGCTGTTCTATCCCAGCTCGTATAGAACTGATGCCAGGATCTCTGGTTTCCTGCAGCTTTTCAAACCAGTCCGGAAATTTTGGAGGCATTGGAACAATAAAGTTCTAAACGTCACACCTGGGTTTAGTAGAGTCAGAATCTCGTACTACTACCACGTAAGGAAAAGACCATTTACAGGGAGTACAGGGCGACCTTTTCGCTCTGCGCTCCTTCGTGGGAGGAAAAGAAAGAAGCTTCTCAGCGACGTACCATCGCGCTAGCAAGTCATGAGTTATCTAATCTACCCCAATCCGTGCTAGCCTGTCAGTGTCCAAGGGTGAAATTGATATCTAACCGAAGCTACCCTGTGTATCTACTGTCCGCCACCGTTCAGACTCTGCAGGAGCCCTGCGAGACGCTCAGTGATGTCTTCTATGCTAGAAGTGTACAGCTTCGCTCTGCCCTCCCCAAAGTGGCTTACGAGATACTCGTATTCGCCTTTTTCCTTGAGGTCCTTGTACCGCTCATTTACAGCCGGATAGTCCACCTTAGTTTGGAACTTACATGCCTTACCATCCGCATCAGTATAAGGTATCTCGAAATAGCGAGTCGCTCGAGAGCCTGGTAGTCGCGTTCAAGCTGTGGACCACCGACACGATAATCAAGACGAAAATTGGCGTGGTCGCCAGGTCCCAACGACACAGCGCAAGTCGCCGTGTCGACAATGAAAGAATGCTTCCCGTTTGTCTTCAGAAGCTGTAAAGAGACATGGTGTCAAACTGTATGGGTCTTGCTAGGATGAGTTACCTCTTTGCCGTTTACAAAAGGAATGGTAACGTGTTTCGGATAGAAGCCAGCAAGGGAACGCGTGGCACTGAGCATCGGACTCTAAGTTGCGCAACGTCAAACGGAGAGGGTACATACTTGTCTGGGTCCTCAAGGGACAATATCCTTTCCCCAGGCTGCCTGCCTCGCAAGAGTACGTCGGACCCTCGTGGCGTTGACACCGCGATGATGTCTGCACCGCGTACTACGACCCTGCGAGGCGTCTTCGGATTCTGGCGGTTCTGGACAAGGATCATTAGGCACAAAAACGGACCGCTAGTACCAGGAATCGCGCGAAAGGTGTCTTCGAGGTTCACGTTGTCATCTCCGGGCCCTCGACCTCCTACGTAATGTGCCAATCTATGGGGACATGGATAAGCAAGAAGGCCAATTTAACGTTAATCACATAGTACCGAGCATCGATCTGACCGCCGGCGGAAACCCAACCCCCACACTCTCTTGTGAACGACCGCGAGCCAGTATAGGGTGTTCAGGGTACGGTCCATGAGCTCGAGGTTCAATGCTAAACGCGCGACAGAGCGGCGGGATTTTGAAGGTAGCGCAATTAACTGTATGGCCTGCTTTGTAGCGCGTGGTCTGACAATCGCGGTCGCAGTACCGTACAGATCTGCATAAGAACATCTATATACTCGACATCATTGCGAAGCGTCGTGTACTCACCGACACTGAGAACAAGATTGAAGGAGTTTCCAATCGTGTTCTTCTTTGCCACAATTACATAGTGCATCGTAGCTTGGCCATCTTTACAGTCTCTTCACAATGTTCTATGCCAGCTAGCACAGGATACTTTGGATCTCGGCTCTCCTTACTCCAATCCGCCATGATCGTAGAGAGCTGTCGGGAAGCGCTTCCGTTGTATCAATCGTGTATGAATCGTATCAGAATAGTACATACAAGAAACTGTCTGCCGCCCCCGCTCGTGGGAGGAAGCAGGGAGGAAGTAAACGAAGTTGGAGTATTCATCTAATCTACCCCGCGCCGCGATTGGCGCAGCGGCAACTTGCGCTTTCGCTTTTTAGCTGGCAACAATGGCAACCACCACCACACACCGATTCCATGGATCATTGTCGATTGTGGCGCTGATTTTAACCCACACGAATCTCCTAGCTCACTGAATAGAGACTGTCACTATGTTGTATGTTTTCAGTCATCTTTTCATTATTGAAGGTCTGGGATAAAGTTGATGTGAAGCCACGTTGCCCGAGGGCTCACCGGAGACTGGGAGTCAGTCTACCATATCAGGTCCACCTTCTTCTGTGTACCACGTTGCCCATCCCTCTCATCTCCCGCCAAAAATCACTCGCAGTTGGGAGGTGCAGAATCGCATTCTTCGAATGACTCTTCGGTCGATTTACCAGAGACATGGACACCCAGTTCAGTTGATACGACTCCGAGACGATCCTATGACCAGGACGGAGGTAGTCGTTTTACTGATTCCCCAGACCCACGCTTTCCAGAACTTCGGAAGGAGTAGCGACGGAAATGGTATCTTTTAAATTCGCACACACTTTTCTCCTCTCAGCAGACTCGATCCAATACAATTCCCCGCGGTCTCAATCTGGGGATGGACTTCTGTTTTGCCGCGAACGTGAAGAGTTGTTGATGTGGCTTCAATCACTGGCTCGGCGATCCAAGACCTTTGCACTGACACTGTGTGAACGCGGTCGCAAAAGAGTCTCTACCACCGACACATTTATCCCTCCGACAAGGCTCCTGTCTATCCACATGTTCGTGGTTTCAACCTTCGTGTTGGGGGGTATAAATTCGAGGCATGAAAGGCTTCCCCGACCTCACCGTTCCACTTTTTTCGCTGTCCGCTGGTCTACATACTAGTCATGGACTCGCCTAGTCAAAACTTTGAGAAACTCTCGTTTCCTGGACGCGATGGCTACTTCAATTGTATCATCATCGAAGCTTTGACGCATGGTTTGTACAGCCCACTGTTTGCGGGGTCATGGCGCTGACATGCATCACATAGGAATGTATAGCGCTTTAGTTCTAGTCGCCCTCTGGCAAACAGGTGAAAGATTTCCTGTGCTGCTGGCAATGTACTCAACTAACAACGGTGATCTAGCTTCCATGGCGTACAGCCGAGTCCGCATCATCATGCTTTCGGTTCTCGTTCTTATGTACCTTCTCGCGACTACACATCTCGGCGTACGTTGGTACTGGGTACGCCAAGCGTTTGTTGTCGAGGCCACGACTCCCGAGGATTCGTTCTACGTCTTCCTGGAGGTCAAGTACTTTTGGGTGTGGGTAGTCAGCGGCCTTACCTTTGGGCTCAATACTGTAATCGCGGACAGCGTCTTGGTCAGTCTTTCTTTATATTGGTGTCTCGTCGAGAACTCTGACAGTGATCTCTAGATATGGCGGTGCTGGACTATCTGGAGTCGGGATTGGCGAATCGTAATCCTTCCTATAGTGTTCACTATCACTGGCGCAGGTAACCGTTTCCCCCATTCACCATTCAATTTGACAACTGAATCAATACAATTTCCCGATAGTGTTCAATGGTTTCTTCCTGTACCAGGAGACGCTCGTCACAGACGATCCCAATGAAGAGGTCTCCGCCTGGGGCAGCAGCATCAACTGGGGGCTTCCGTTCCTCGTCATGTCCCTGGTCACCACTCTGACCTGCACCAGCCTCATCGTGTACCGCATCTGGCTCATCTCCAAAAAGAAGCAAGGCAGTAAAGGTTTCTTGAAGACCTATCGCGGGGTCATCGAGATCCTGGTACAATCGGCAGCCCTTTATTTATTGACACTCATCATCTTCCTTGCGTTCTTCGTGCGTGACGATCTGAGGAGCATGTATCCTCTGCCGATCTTGGACTCAGTCACGGTGTGTACTGTTCGCTAGTCTAACCAAAAGCGAGCTAATATATGCGTCAGGGTATTGCTCCGACGTTGATAGTTGCACGCGTAGCTGCTGGGGAAACCCGCCCTCAGAGCGACGAGCCCGTTGATAACACACCGTTGCAGCTTGATGCGGATCATCATATCCAATTGCCTCCTCCAGATATTGTATTGGTGGGCTGCCCATTGTTATGTCCGATTTGGAGCTCAAACATGGATAACAGGATATCAGCCGTCTTTCCGATTCCGATCAAAAGACAGATCCCTCGGTCGCTGTCTAGGTCTCTTCGCACTATTTCGTTCCGGGGCGTTGGTTTATTTCTCTCAAAATCGCAGGCGAACAAAATTCAAAAAAATGTTGTAACATCACATGTATTCTCAAGCACAACGTAAAAGCTACATTACTGGTGGCAATTCTAACTTGGTGTATCAAAATAAAATACCGAAAGACTATCGAGATGAAAACAAGAAGTTGAACACCCGACGTTTCCATCGCAAGAGCGGGACGAGTGTCAAGAGGATCATCGTACTCGTCGCCGAGTCTTCGTTGGCGTTGGAGGATCTTCCTCATCAGGAGAGGCCCTAAGCAGCAGGAAGTCCGGTGATTCACTACCAGGCAAGTCCCATATTTCCTCTTCGTCGCCCCGTGACATGAACGAGGGGGCCGGAAGTGTATCACGTCTGGTCAGGACTGGACGTGGCTTTGGTTTGACTGGCGTTGCCTCCACTAGCAACACTCCTTCATCCTTTTCCTTCTTTACTACTTGGGGCCCCAAGATCGACGGCGCGCGCTTGAGCGGCCGCGCATCCTCCTTTGGTTTGGGCTTGCCTTTGAACGAACGAGACATGCTGACTTCACGAGTGAGAGCGCGTTTCTTCTTGATGGCACCAAGACTTTCAGCGCGTTCTTGCACAAGAGCAAGGGATAATGAACGAGAACGCGATCGGGCAAGTGATTGACCTTTGGTGGGGACAGCGCCAAGTGCGGGAGAATCATGTCGCGCAGCATCTGTCGTTTTAGTGCGTTTCTGCGGCGGTTGTCTTATGCGTGAGTGGGAACGAGCTTGCGATTCTGGATCGGGGGAAGGGGAATGCGTTGTGGACTCGGAATCTTCGTCATCGGAGAAGAATGAGTGAGCCTGGGGGAACAACTTGAAGTGGAGGACAGAACAGTGTTCAGGGAGGGATTGCTTGAAACTAATAGGATACAGTTAGTGCAAGTCAAACAAGTAGCACTGTTACTGACTGGGGTTCGACAACGTGCAGGAAGAATTTCTGTACCCAGTCGTGTCCAGTTTCGTTCTTGTTTGTATGCGACGACAATTCTTCCAAATCCTTGACTAGCTGCCAGGTCGAGAGCTTGTCCATGTAGACCTCGATACGATCCTCCAAAATTTCCTTGGATAGTTTATCCTGGGTGCTAACATCGTTTTTAGATTTGCGTTTCCTTTTCTTTGGGGACGATGTTTCTGGGAGACCGGGCAGAGTCAATATCATCATATGGAGCAAGAGCTGAACTGCCAATCTGGGCCAACGTGAGCCAACATCAAAGGAGACGTGTTGATGACATACTCGCGTCGTTCCATGCGTTCAAACCACCTTTTCCGCCATTTATCGTCCTTCAACAGTTCCTCGGTGCGCTCGTTTGTCCCTGCGCGCGACTGGCACTCCGTGTTGTCGTTCTTCTCGTAGCTCAAGGCATACCACATCATCAGCTCTTCGATCTCCTCTGCGCCACCGCCATCTGCTATGAGTT